>JAAAKG020053208.1:0-18251 GCA_010014905.2 Druon quercuslanigerum
GACGTCATTCTTGATACTTGTAAGATTTTTCTTTCTTCTAAACATGAATACATATTTTTATTATTATTGTTGATCTTGAGGTTGTTGACCAGGGAAAATTTAATATTAATATTAGATGATAATTTTGTTTGTCTACTGGTCTATATCAATATTGTTAAAATATTGATAAATCTTAAAATTGTGAAAAAGATGTCACTATCTCCGCTGGGATCTGAACCCAGGACCTTCATTCGGTAAAATACTTCGGTATCTAATCAACTCTATTTAGAATTCTTTAAATTTGGAGCCATATTTTAACATATATCGAAATCTTTTAAAGTCCATTAAAATCTCTTTAAAGTCCCTAAAATCCGTTTTGATCCACGCAAATCATTTGTAATTTCTTAAAACCTTTAAAATCCCTAAAACTCCATCGAAATCCATCGTTATCTCTTGAAACATTGTAAAATCTCTTGAAATCTAATTCAGCTACTTGAATTTTTTTTAAATCTCGTAAAATCCTTGAAAAAATTTTAATTCTGTCTAAAACTGTACTAGATAATTTCTTTAAACTCTTGCAATCTTTTAAATCATTTGAATCAGTGAAAAAATCGTTTACAATCCTGCAGTCATTTGAAATACCCTAAAACTTTTATAATATCCTGAAATCCTTTAAAATCCCTTAAACTCTTCTGATATCTCTTAAAAGCTTTCGAAATCTAGTTAAATTACAAAGAATTTCAAAAGATGTGTGGAACACAAAGAGTTTTAAGGGATTTCAAAAAATTTCGTAGTATTTTTACGAGTTTTAAAGGGTATCATGAGATTTTAATGAAATTTAGATAATTTAAAGGTATTTAAAAAGATTTGCAAAAATTTCAAAGTATTTTAAGAAATTTAAATTTTAAGAGATTTCAAAGGATTTCTAAGGAGCTCAATCGTTTTAAAGGAATTTTAATAGATTATGTATTTTCCAAGATTTCAAGCAATTTCCATAATTTCGAAAGATTTTATGAAACCTGAAAGAATTAAAAGAGATTTCTGCAATTTTAAAAATATTCAAAAGGAATTTTCAGAGAGCTCAATCATTTTAAATGAATTTTAAGAGACTAATTTTAAGAAAATAAAGATAGCTCAACGTTACAAAACTCTTACAAAAAATAAAAAATACAGATGAGCAAATTATTGATCAAAATAAAATTATAAAAATGCCATTTATTAACGGTTTTGATGAAGTTCTTTTCAGAATTTTCAACAGAAAAAGTAATATTTGAATTGCTTTTTCTGTCGAAAATACTTTTAATCAAAATCCTTTTCCTAATATTAAAAATCTGACAGATAAACTGCATTAAGTAAACACTATTTATAGAATACCATGTCTTAATTGTAAAGCTTTATACATTGGATCATATCATATTAAAACTTTTAAAATTGTCCATTTTCCCGGGCTTACAGTATTACATGACTTATTACATAACCTCAAATCCGATATGTTGACGGGAACCGTGTGGTGGCGCCACCTATGCAGTTGGCCTATGCTCGCAACAAATGTATGGCAAAATACATATTTTTAGTTTAACAACACGTTTTTATTAAAATTATTTTATTTAGAGCTTATAAAATCGTTACTTTTGTAAACAATAGGTTTTCATTACTAAAATTTTTTAAATAAAAACCTACCAATGAGATTTATAGAGAATCTTTTAAAGAACACAATAGACCCCACAGCATTAAAATTAAATAAGAATTGCAACTTTTCCCTAAGAAGAAAAAGAAAAACAATAAAACCTAAAAAGTTATTGTCAAATAAAGAAAACCAGAAATATTTTTTTTTCAATACTTTACCACGTGTTTTTTTCTAAAATTAGTTGTAATTGACATTATAATATTTTTTTCGATTTTATAAATCATTTTTAACAAGATTAATTTTTTGAACTTGAATTAATATATAATAATAACAATAAGTAATTATAAAATAAAACCCAGAAAAAGTGGGCATTTGTATGCTCCGAGCATGCGAAAGAAACTCTCGCCTACGTTCTCGATTTTTAGCTGCAAATGCGAATGCGTCAGTTTGCCAAAATTAAAATGGCTAATGAAAAAAAAAGAAAACGTGATAAAGAAAAAAGCTGCAAATTTAGTATTAACTTAATCTTCACGAACCTGGAACTGATTTTTTAGTTTTAAAAATTTCATTAAAAAATATAATTTGTTTAATAAAATATTTAAAAATCCGAAATGAATTAAAATAAATAAATACAATAAGTATACATTTTATATAATATAATACAAAATATTATAAAATTTACGCTATTTTCTTTTCAAATACATATTGAAAAATTATACAAACAATTATAATTGTTTTACAATTTAACTGTGCATAAATAATAATTTGTTCTAGTTAGTTGGAATGTTTTGGGATTTACGCCTAAAATCTTTTATCCAGAACTACCAGAAAATTATTTTTAATTACCAACAATTTTTTTTTAGGACTTTCGCCTCGCAATATTTGAATTATCCGCCAACTGCATAGGTGGCGCCGCCACACGGCTGCCGTTTAGAACCCTATAAGGAAGGACGCGCCACCGAGGCTGCTTATTACCTATTGGCTGTCGACAAGCAGTTGTCACTTCCGCTCTACAGTGTGAACATAGTAATTTGGACACTCAAGACGTAGCTACGTCTTGAGTATACACGATATAGTATACAGATGTCAACAGTCTGCTGTGATCAGCTGTTTTAAGTTATTAAGTTTCTAGTGCAGTATTTATAATAATAGGAGCCAATAATGGGAGTATGAAAATAGAAAGCGTGCGCTATAAATCTTTTAAAAATGTGAAAATAGCATTTAAGTCTCTTAAGACAATTAGTAAATGGTGTTGTTTGTTTGCTAACCTCAAAATGGTCAAATTATTTACAAATAATTGTACACTGTAGGGATTTGAAATGTGAGTTTTATATCGTGAATTTCATCAAATAATTCATAATTTCTCTGAAAAAATTGTATATAATAAATGAATAATTATTACATTATGAGTATATACTATGATATTTTTTAAAACTCTTCTATATTTATTTTACAATATAGTATACATCAATGAAAAAATAAATATTCACAATGACAAATAAAGCTCTACGTTCTTGAAAATAATTTAATAAAAATAATTCTATAAAAACATACATAAAATACTCAATAGCAGTGAATTTGTACTTATCGTAATCATTTTTCAGCGTATTCCATTACCGTTTTGTATTTCACGTCGTTTGAATCGTACGCGCCCGGATATTACGTTTTTCCGGGAGAACTGTCATGGCGAAGTGGTCGGGGTGGGGGAACATTGGTCCTTAGCTTCCGTCAACTCTCATGACAAATATTTTCTACAGGCCTCCAGAAAAGTGTCACTTGTCTATCTTTAATTACCTTTTTTAAAATATAACTAAATAGTTTAAAATAATCCAGGATTTACTCGTGAGATTATTAAAAATTTAGTGTTACAATGGTACTCAATTATTTTTAATACAAATACAAATTTAATCTACAAAAAATGTCATCAATTTCAGTAGTGTAAAAATAATATTTTAGAGGTTATAGAGTTACTCCAATTTATATACAAAAATTTTTTTTTTCAAAACTATATACCATTTCAATATGAATATCAACAAAATTCTTTTGACACTACAAACAACACAGTTAATTACAACACACCTTCAACTATTCTCAGTTTCCAAGATAAGGTAAATATATTGTTTCTTTTGATGTTAACAAAATTTTTTTTCACTACGTCATGGTTATGTCACTTATAACGCTACATTGTACAATGATATTTAAAAAACATCGTATTTTTCCAGCTCAGAAAACATTTGTTAGGAGTTAAACTACGATTTGATAAGGATACAAATCTGTATCGAAACGCGTCATCTTGATAATATCTTAGAATAAACGCTACCACCCATGCAGGAATATTGGCATGGCCCAAACAGGGCCCAGGATTGGCAAAACTAGGCCCTGGCCTGGCGATCTAGCCTGGATCGAGCACGAATGAAATGCTAAATCTGGCCAGGGACAGGCTTGATCGCCCAGTTTGGCCCAGGCCTGGCCCTAGTTTATGATCGATTACTTACCATTCTTTATTTTCCTGATTAAAAGTAGAAGTTACGCTGAACTTAAAAAGGTTTAAAACTTAAAACATTTTCTCTAATCTGATCCGAATTCGACAACAATTTTTTCTCAAATTGTGGTTAGAAGTCACGTGGAATCTTAAAGTGAAAATATTATTTAGAATTAATAAAAGTATCTTACTTACAATTTTATCACGTAAGTATAGGATATTGTCAATTGTTTGATGCCTAAAAACTTTTAGAGTACTTTTTATCTTATGCATTTTTATTAATTTAATTTTAATGATTGCCACTTAGTAAAGTTTGACACTTAAAACTTGAAAGTAATAAATAAAAGAAGGAGAATAGCACTACGCCATCTGTCGTCAATTTTATAAACTTTTACACTAGCCGGGCCCAAGCTCGAACCTTTGCAAAATTAAAGTTGGGCCCAGGCTAGGGGCTAGCCTGACCCAAGTCTGGAAACGGTAAGAAACTTGGCGATTTCTGCACGGACACTGGCATTAGCCACAAATGAAATATTTCATTCATTTAACCAGTCTAAATTGAAATAATTTTTTAAAATTATTTTATGAATAATTTAAGAGATAATTTATGATAATCACGGGATTTAAAGTATTCCAAAGAATTTGTTAATGTTCAAAAAAAATATTACATCTTCCTCTAAGAAAAATCCTTTGGTAATTAATGGACGCTCACTTGCCCAAATATAAATGTGATGTAAAGTTAGACAACTGGTCAAAATCTGTTTTTGGAAATGTTAAAAAATGACTACATTTGTATTTCGTGACTGAAATGACACATCTGGTTTTAGATGTTGAAGTTCGAGGTAGACTAGACTTGAAGGTATTTCTATCTATTCAGGGCAGTGAGGCTTACTCCGGGTAACGGTAAAAAGGAAATGCTCGAAATATACGATCTTCATTCGTTTCGGATAGAAACTGAGTAATAATAGTTTCAGGCAGAACTTGATTTAACATTTTCATTAATTAAGAAAATTTACATTTCTTCCCACTGAGAAATCCATTTCAAAGGTAATCTTAGAATCCAAATATGGATTATCCCTTAGAGACCATTAAAAAAAACACGCAACACATTATGAAGGGAGGGGAGGTGTAAACACGGTTAGATAAAAGCATTCAGGGAGGAAATTATGGAATGTGAAGTAAGGGAAGTGTGGGAAAATAGGGGCAGCGAAAATACGAGAAATGAGTAAAAATGACGGGTAAGGTAAATTAGAGTAAATAAGGGGAAGGGAAGTAGGATAAACGGGTGTAAAATAGGGGAAGGAAAGCCAAGAAAAGGACGGAAGTGGAAGTAACGAGGAATTATAGGAAAGGTAGTAAGAGACCTGAAGGGAAATGGCAATGGGCAAGTAAGGAAAATAAGGGGAAATATGGGGAGGGCAAGTAAGGGAAGTGACGAGAAATTAAGTAATATAGGGGTGAGGGAGCAGGGGAAATGAGATGGGAGCAAGTATGAGGAGCGAGGAGGAATGATGTGAGAAGTAGTAGGCCAGTAGAGGAAATGAGGGATGTGCATGAAGGTGGAGTGACGGAAAATAAGGGGAGGTAAATCAAAGGATTCCAGAAAAAAGGGTAAATGGGTATAGATTATCTGGGGTAAATAAGGATAAACGATGGAAGGGCCGATTGGAAAGTAGGGTATCTGAAGGAAATAGGAGAGAGTAAGTATGAAAAGTGACTAAATGAGAGTAAATGAATGGAGAAGATGTAGATTAAACAATGGTATGTGGGGAAAAGGGAAGTAGAAGGAAAGAAGGGAAGTACTGGTAGGGGAAGTAAAGGAATTTATAGCGGAGCAATGTAATATAAGTGAGCGTAAGTCAGCAAAGAGGAGGAATGGGACGTGAAGGCAAGTGAGATAAGAGGAAGTATGCAGATTAAGGGAAAAGGAGGAAGTTAAGGAAGAGGGTGTAGGAAAGGTGAAATAAGGGTAAATGGAGAAGCGCAAGTCGGGGAAAGGAGGAGAGAAGTAGGAGAAGTAAGGAGAAATTAAAGGAGGGTAAATAGGAAAAATGGTTGGAAGTGTGGGAGTGTTGTAAAGGAAGTAGGAGGAGGGCCAGCAGGATATTGCGGGTGAGTATATAAGAAGAATTGATGCCGGGGGAATTTAAGTAGGAATAAGAGAGGGTTAGCTTGTAAGTGTGTGAGGAGAGGAGGAAGTAGAGGAAGAAGAAGTTATCGAAAGGAGGAGAAGCGAAGTGTGAATTGAGGGGACGGAAAGTATGGAAGAAGAGGGTTGAACGACTTAATTAATGTGTGAATAGACTAATAATGGTTTATAAAGAGATAAGGGTTTCGTATAAAATAGTTGTTATAAGAATAGAGAGCATGCTAATAAAAAATTAATTTCAATACAGTGACACAGTTGGGAGCATCGAACCTCTGCTAGATTCTGCATATCGACCTTTTTGGCGACTTGTCAAAGACACTCATACTCATACAGACATATTAGAATAATGTCGAGTACGCGTGTCTAGAGAAAGTCTTACGTTCAAGGTCACTTTTCTAGTGCATATTTCATAGATAACTCGGCCTAAGAACGAGATCGCAATCTATTCGATAGGCGTGATTTTAAAGTGCTGGTAATGATAGTTATGAGGAAATCCTCTTATCATTGATGACATTCAACTAGAACTTGTTATTCAGGCATAAACATCGATCTCATGGAGCAAGGAATTCATCGAATGTTTTTGCATTCTCATCGCTTTGAATCTATGATCATCAATCAATTCCTGCAAAGACCAAAGTCAAGGATAAGTTAATTTTATAAGGAATACCGTTAGCGGAACTGCTTTTAAGTTTTTCTGAATAATTTATATGAAGGAACTACAATTAGATATTGGTGATATAAATAAATCAGTTCTGACCCTTTTTTGCGTATCATATCCCCAGCCCCGATTTCCCCTAATTTCCCAATCCTTACTACCCCTGCTCACTTAATTACTCCTCTGCTTTACTTTCCCTTATTGCCTCTCACTTCCACTAACATTCCACCACTCATTTCCACTCACTTCCCATTTCACCACTTCTCCTCTTTTCCCCTCACTTCCACTTACTTTCTGCCCCTCATTTCTCCTCAGTTGCCATCCCATCACTTTCCCCTATTTTCCTTTATTTTCACTAAATTTCAATTACTCATTTCTCCTCACATCCTATCTCATCACTTCCACTAACTTCCCATCCCTCATTTTCCCTCACTTCCCATACCATCACTTTTCTTAGTTTCCCCTCACTTCTACTACATTTCCACCCCTCATATCCCGTTACTTCCCCTCATTTCCCCTCCCTTCTCATCCCATCACTTCCCCTTACTTCTCCTTCGGAAGAAGGAGAAGTACGAAACTACGAAACCCTAAAAAAGACGAATTTTGAACTAAATAGTAGAATCTCCGACCAAAACAGATTAATTTTCAACAAAATAGTTTTTACTAAATTGTTGAATTTTCTACCCAATAGTTGGGACACTATTTAAAATCAGCACGGATTTTCACTGAACATAAGTGACATCTCACTGATGCGTGAAAAGAGGGGATAAAAGGAGAGTTTTTTCAAAAAGGGGAAAAGCGGGGATTAGGGAAAAGAGTGTGAAGTACGGAAACATTAGAATAGCATTGTGTGTAATTTGAGACCTTCACATTTCATGTAGGTCAATTGCCCCAACACAAAATTATTGATACATTGGCTGTAATGGATCATGAGGCAACTCATTTACTATGTCAAATTCAATTTCACGGACAATGCAGCTTCCGTCGCGTCGAGCCATACCACGTCCCCTTGACCCATAGATCTCGTGACTCGTTCGCTTTGAGCCAGGGTCTACATCTACATCCACAATTCCACACCTACAGTCCGCACTCCATTGTTACACATCTGAGGACTCTAAATTATAACTATAATTTACACAGAGTAGTTGCCATTGTTTGATATGTTACCAGTCAAAAGTAACACCTTTACGTTACCGTTACTTTCTTCAAATTTGTAACAATTTACCGTTACTAAAGAAGTAAAGCGTTACCTTGGCGTTACTTTTTGTTATAAAATTTTTAATAATTCATTTTTAGTTCTTCAAAGGTTTAGATAGTTTTTAGGGTTTCGTAACCCCGGAAAAACCTCTTATAGTTTCAATTAGGTGTGTGTCCATCCTTGGTACTCTTTTTAACCCTTATAACTAATATGGGGTCAGAATGACCCCAACTAGAAGTGTAACTCAACCGAACATTCATATACGATTTTTTTTCCTTACCTACAATTTGGTATTTTGAACATTTTCAGTCAAAATATTATGCCCATCATGCCAGCGTCATATGAATAAAATTAGATCAAAATATTGAATTTGTTAATGGACGTTAATTTTATTTTCTTCTAAAAATACGTTTCATACGATCTTTAAAATAATTATACTTTTTGAATCAAACTTACATGTACGAATTTTTTTATTGATACACGATATTAGAAGAGTACCCAAAACAAATTTAAGCTATAAATAATAAAAATTGTAGAACTTTTAAATTTTGAGAATTTTTGTATACGCCTCCAAATAATTTTCATTTTTAAAAACAATTAGATTCTAATTTTTATAATATTAAATAGTGTCTGTGAATTTTGTTAAGTTGGAACCATGCATACAGTCAGTATGACAACGTTTCAAAGTCAGTTGGGGCCAATTTGACCCCATGTAAGTAATCTTTGATTTTTCAGAGGTGTTAAAGGAGGAAAAGTAGGAGAAGTGAGGAGAAATTAGAGGAGGGAAAATTGGGAATATGAAAGTAAATGAGTGCGGAGTAAGAGTGGAGAAAGTAGGGCGAATGAGGGGAAATTGCAGTGGTTGGAGTGGGTTAAATAAGTGGAGGGAAATCATGGGAAAAGAAGGAAAATGGAAGGAGAAGTAGAATAATTGTGGGGACGTGAGAAAAAGAAAAATAATTGATATGAAGAGAATTGAGAGGAGGGAAAGTAGGGGAAAGAAAGTATGAAAAATAGGAGAAAATTTTCCTAGCGGAAGTAGAAGTAGGGAAAATTTGAAAAATAAAGAGTGTCAACGGTAAATGATTGGAAGGGATATAGGGAAAGGGAAGAAGGTCAAATAGGGGAGGGATAGGAGAATGAATTAGGAGAGGGTAGATAGGAAAGTGTGGATGGGGAAGAATGGAAAGTAGAGAAATAAGGTGAACTAGTGGAAATGAGGTGTACGCGAAGTAAGAGAAATGAAGGGAAAGTAGGAGAATTAGGAGAGAAGAATTATAGGAAAATAAAGTAAATAAAAAGAGGGAAAAAGTGAGAGGGAATGAGGTGAAATAATGTAGAGTTTATGAAAAGCAATAAGAAAAAGGAAAGTAAGAGAAGAGACATTAGGATAAATAAGGGGAAATAAGGTATGGTAGGGGAATTAGAAGAAATTAGAGAATACAAAGGTAGATTAGAGGAGAGAAAGCAAGGGGAGAGAAAGTAGAGGAAATGAGGAAATGAGGAGAACTGTAGGGAAGAAAAGTAGGGGAAGTGAAGGGAAATGTGAGGTGAACTAGAGAAAATTAGGGATGGGAAGCTAACGTAAATGTATGGGTAGTGAGGGGAAATATGTTAATTACTGGAAAGAAGGTGGAATTTGGGAAGGGTAAAGGGAAATTAGGAAAAATGAGGGAGACTATAGGAACTGAGGGATAATGAGGGTAGGGTAAGTAAACGAAAATAAGGGAGGGGAGTTAGTGGAAGTCAGTTTATGGTCAGGAGAGGTAGGGAGAAATGAGAATGAGAATTCTTAAGACTGTAAAATATTTTTTTTTGATTACAAGAAATTTCCATTTGATTAAAAAAATTTGAGATGTTTAAAAGAATATGGAAGACTTTAGGGTATTTCAAAAAGTTTCGAGGAATTTTCAAAATCTTTGAAAAATGACAAGGGATTTTAAAAGGGTTTATTTGAAGTTATTCCAAAACATTCGAAATATTTTAGTAAGAATATTTTTTTAAATTTAATTTTAAGTTAAATTATTTAATTTATAAGATTCGAAGGTATTTTCAAGAGCTTCAAAGAGTTTTAAGGGATTTCAACAAATTTAAAAGAATTTAAAATATGTTCTGTAATCTTTTTAATTACGAAGAATTTTCAATAGATTTAAAAACTTTAAGGGATTTTAAAGCTTTTGAATGATTAAAAAATATATATTTTTCAGGGGTTTTTAAAGAATAACCTCGGAATTTACCAAAATTTTGGAGAATACGGGACGAGATTTTATAATTTTTTAATGGATTTCAAAAAATTTATTCCCAACAAGTAAGAGCATTTGTAGTGTTTCAAAGATTTTCATCCTGAATTCGTATTAATTTATCCTGAAACTTTTTTAATTTCTTGAAATCCTCTTGAAGTTTTTCACTGCGCAGGAATGTGTCTTATTTTACTGAATGCTCTTCTATTTTAAACTCCCCAATGGCAATTTTTGGAGTTGATCCAATTCATTCGAATTCTTTTGAATTTAACTTAAATTGTTTTTAAGTCTTGTGTATTTTTTCTAAATTTCCTAAACTTCACTTAGAATCCTTATCAATTTAATCGAAATCTTTTAAATGCAAAAGAAAATGACTTTTTTTCTTTTTTACTTTTTAGGATGTCATACTCCCAAGCATGAACTCTTATAGTGAATGGAAGTTAGGGGAAAAGAGGGTAGGGGAAGTGGTGGTAAATGAAGGCAGGGGAACTTGGGAAATAAGGATAAATAAGGGGAGGGGAAATAGAGTAAAGAAAGTTAAATTATGGGAGGGGGTAGTAGTAGAAGTAATGGGAAATTAGAGTAGGATAAGTAGGGAACATGAGGGAAAATTGAGAGAGGAGAGTATAAGCAGTGAGGAAAAATGAGGGAAAGGGAAAGTAGAGTAAATGAGGCGAAATTAGGGACAATGAAGTAGGAGTGTAAGGGAAAACGAAGGGAGTTGGGGGGAAACTAAGGAGAATAAGTTGGGAAAGTGAGTGGAAGTGAAGTAGGGGAAATGATCTGGAGTGAGGGAGGGTAGTAACGGAAGTTAGGGGAACCCTAATAGGCCAACAGTAGGCCAACAGGGTAGGGGAAGTAAAGGCGGAGGGCAGAAGTAGGTGAAGGTGAGTGTTAGGTAGAGAAGTGACGAGAGGGAAAGTAGAGGAAAAAGAAGTTGGGGAAAGGAGGGGAAGCAAAGTGTGAAATAAGGGGTGGGAAAGGAGGGACGGTAGTAAAGGATCATTTTGGTAGAGGAAGCTTCGAACGACTTAATTAGCGTCTTAATAGGCTACGAAACCCTTTTTTTATGCGCGCGTAGCCGAATTCGATTAATTTCTTAAAGTAAATTAGCATGTGACAACCCTGAAATTAATAAATTAAACATGTATAAATTTTAAGTTGTTGTATTCCATTTGCCTATAAAAAACAGATATTGTATACTAAAAATATTATAAGATTAGAATTTTGGTCATCAAATATTAATGGTCAGAAAAAATGAAAAATTAGAAAGGGAAAAATCAGAAAAAAGTCAGGAAATTTTGAAAATTAATTGTTATGGCTACCCTGCTTATATAGCCATAATGTATAATGGATTGCTGACCCACCACCTGTCAAAGTGATATTCTAAGACAGGTCTGAAGATGATTCATTGATCGCAGTAGTCGTTCTGCTATGGTGAGCCTCCACGTGTTCAGTGATGACCATAAGTATGGTGATTGCCTAGACTACTGGTTGGCAGTCAAGTCGTGCCGTGCCGTATTCTACCCTCGAAGGAATCTACTCAGCAAAATGCATTCTTTGGTCACGCGAGCATGAAGTTTCTCTGCTTTTATCCCGCAAAAATGTTTTTCCTGCAAATTAGCACAGTTCTGGTATTACTTTATTTTTTACTCAATTTTCAAGGAAATAATTCTTTAAGAAACTATAACTTTTTATTCGCATTGTTACTAACACAGGGTGGCAGAAAAACCTAATTTAAAAATTTTCCTAACTCTTGCCTCGTTTTCCCGGATAAAGAATCTTTTATAAATGGAATAAACCCAATTTTTATTTTATTTTGTAAATTTTAAATTTGTTATTTGTTTATTATTTTTATTTGTTATCTACAGGATAATTTACTTAAAACGTTATGTAAAAGTGAACGAACGTGACCCATTTTCAACCCTCAAATTGACTAATGTGCATTAATGGTGTGATTAATGTTCTTCCGAATTAAAAAAATCGATTCAGAACATTTTAAAATAATTCTAGTTGAAATTATAAATATCCAAACCAATTCGAAAAATATCCAAAAAATTAATTTGACTTCAGTAAAATTAGAATTAATTTAGAGGAATTTATGGAAACTGAAATGAATTCGATGAAATTCATACAAATTTAAAATATTTTTTTTTATTTCAAGAAAATTTAAAACAATTCAAAAATATGAAAAATTTATTCAATTCAGTAAGCTTTAAATAAGTTCAGAAAAATTCAAGGGAAGTTCAACAGAATTTGATAAAACGCCTAAGAATTCACGATGAGTTCAAAAACTTCAAGATGAATTAAACAAAGACTAAAAAAATCCGTTGAATTGAATGAGGAGAGGGAAATTAGGGGAGGTGAAGGGTAAATAAAGGAGAAGAAGTAGGTGAAGTCAGGAGAAAACAAGAAGAGTAAGTATAGGGAAAGTGATCCTAAGTGGTGGGAAGTAGGAGAAATTATAGCTGGGGAAAAAAGGAGAAGGTGGGAAATTAGGATAGAAAAGGGGAAAGTAGAAGTGGGAAATTAAGAAGAGAGATATTAGAATGACTTAATTATCGTCTTAATAGGCTGCAAAACCTTAGCCACCTTGTTTGAATTTAGAAGAATTCGAGTGAATTAAAGGCATTCGAAAGAATTTAAAAGAATTCAGGATCAAATCCTGGAAAATTTATGAAAATACCTTGAGAGCTTTTAAAATCCCTTAAAATCATTAAAATGCTCGAAAATATTGGGAAATATTTTTAAATACCCTAAAATCTTTTCAATTCTTTTAAAGCTATAAAAAATTTCTTAGACTATTTTAAAATACTCTAAACAATTTCAAAATAATTCATGAAAATGAATAACATGAATTTAATAGTGGTTCATCCATGGGTTGACTTATTTAAAAATTAACACATTCATAAATTCGTTCAAACCTTCACCCTCCAAAATTTCAAACACCTACTCTTCCTGCTTTTTCCTTTCCTATACTACATCCGCACCCCTCACTTCACCCTTCGCAGCCACAATGCTCCAACTTCCTGCTTCCTCTACTTCTCTTTCTTCTCCCTTCCCCAGCTAAAACTCCCCTTTCCCTACTTTCCTTCCTCGTTTCTCACTTCCTCTCCACTACTCACCCTCATTTATAATCATTTCCCCTACTTTCACTAATTTAGGCTCACTTCCCCTACTTGCTCCCTACTTTCTTCTCACTTCTCCTGATTCCCCTCCCCTCATTTCTCCTAACTAAACTTTCCCTCGCTATTCCTACTTTTCCTCTCTTCATTTCCCCTGCCTTCCCTCTCCCAGTCTCCTCTCATTTCATCGGCTCTACCTTCGTTAATTTTTTCCTAACTACCCCTACTACATCTACCCTCATTTCCCATCACTTACTTACTCCCCCTATAATAATGTACCCACATGTCCTGTCATTTTCCATAACTTCCTTTCCTATAATTAAAATGTGATTTGAGAGAAAAAAAAAATTAATAAAAGCGATTGTGTTTCTGATTTTTTCCTGATTTCCAAGTATTCCTTGGGTAAATGGAATCTTCGTTTATTTTAACAACCCCAACTAAACATGAATTTTATTTTAAGCTTTATTCCAACTTCAATGATATTGCTCCCTTTAAACGTTTCCAGGCTCGGTTGCTTCTAAATTTAGAATCTTTAGTAAAAGAACTTTCCTCATTTAATAATGAGTTTACATTTATATTCGGATTTTTGTATGAATGCCAATTTTTTATTGCTAGTGGCGTCATTGGTTCACAAGAGAAAGAGAGAAAGAAAAGAGAGTTCGGAAAAGAGTGCAGTGGCAAGAAATAAGGAATGGAGAGGAGAGGAGTGAAAGGGTGAAAAGAGAGGGAGAGAGAGAAGTCTCTCCTGATTTCTTTGCTCACCATCGTCACGCAAATCGAGGTCAGCCAAAGGTTACCGCGACTGAAAATAGCAATGCCGATAACTTCCTCTATGCAGCAGAGCCTACTCGCAATATAAACAAATATCTTCAAACGCAAGAAATTGGGATACATAAAATTGGACCTCTACATCTTGATCGACCGATTGGAAAAATTGAAATTTTGAACTAGAAGAAATTTAGGATATTTCAGTTTTAAAGCACTCGAATTGAATATCCAAGTTTTCGGTTAATCATGAATTTCCATTATAACAATCACTCAACAAATTGATAGAATAGGTTTTTTTCCAAATTTAATCACAAAATTAGGCAAAGTAAGTGCCGCGCGTTAACTCAAAAAGGGTTTCGTAGCCTATTAAAACATTAATTAAGTTGTTAAAACTTCCCCCGCCCATTCTTCCCACCCCTACACACTTCATTCCTCTACTTCCTCACCCCTCATTTGACCCATCGACCTCCTTTCCCAACTTTTTCCTACCCTCAATCCCTCTCTCCTTGCTTTTTAAGATAACACAACACTTCCCCTACTAACCTTCTCCAATCGTAACTTCCCCTTCCTATTCACCCTCTTTTTTAGTGCTTGCCCCGACTTCCCGTCACTTACACTTAATTCTTCTACTCCTCCTTCATAATTTTCTCTACTTTCATTAGCACACACTTCCCTTATTTCTTGTCTCATCACTTACCCTGTTTTCACTACCCTTTCTTTTTCTTACTTTCTCTACTCCCTTCATTTGTCATACTTTCGCTCCACTAATGTCCCCTCAATTTCACTAATTCCCATCCCTCATCTTACTTCCCCTACTTTTCCTTCTTTCATTTCACCTCACTTCCCCAATGCTCAGTTCCCCTACTTCACCTCCCCTTATTTCTCCTCATATTCCCATCCCTCATTTCCCTTCACTTACCTCACGCTGGCTTTCATGGAAATCTACAAAATAATTCAAATTTTTGATTTATTGAACTCGTACCGTCCTTCAAGGAAATATAACAAATTGATACATTTTTTAAAATTTGAGTCCAATTTGTGATCTTTCCTTTAAACACGTGTTCTGTGCCCAAACCCCCTCCCTCATTTCCCCTCAAAATCCCTACACTCCCCTCCACTCATTTTCCATCACTGCCCTACTTCTCGACACCTCATTACTCCTCACAACCCCTACTTTTCTACCCCTCATTTCCCCTCATTAACCCTACTTTACCTCCTACATTACACATGGTTTAACTCAAACGACTGTATAATTTTTTCAATTTATTTTGTGCAGGGTCCTTTGTAACAAAACAGTTCAATTTTCAATTAAATAATTCAATCTAAAACAAAATAGTGGAATTTTTAACCAAAGGGGGAGGGTCTTAAGGGCCGGTTTTTGGCCCAATTTAGATTTGGCCCAAAAAAATCTAAAAAATTCCTACAGTATCTACTAACAATAAGAAGTAAATTCCACATTAAACGGACCACCCTCATCCACCTTATTACCCCGAGCAACCCTTAAAAAATCCGAGGTCCGTTGACCTCCATCACGTCAGATTGATGGTCATTTGAAGGTCAAACTGCAAAAAATCCGATAGATAAATCCAGAAAAATACATACATAGGTTTTTGGGGTCGCTGATTTTGAATCCGAGGTCCATTGACCTCTACCATATCAGATTCAAGGCCACTAGAAGGTCAAAACGTAAAAAAACCTAATGAAAAAATAAAAAATATATATAAATAAGTTTTTGGGGACGCTAAATCCGAAGGGGTTTATTAAACAACTCTATGTCAAGTTAAGGTCAACTTAAAGCTAATTCAATGGAATTATTTATCACATTTTTTGCAGTTTGACCTTCTAAATGACCTTGAATCTGATGTAATGGAGGTCAGCGAACCTCGTATTCGAAATCAGCGACCACAGAGACCTATCCATCTATATTTCTGGAATTTTAAAGCGGATTTTTTGCAGTTTGAGCTTCAAATGATATTCAGTCTGATATGATAAAGGTCAACGGACCTCGGATTCAAAATCAGCGACCCCAAAAACCTATATATGTATTTTTCTGAATTTTTTACTGGGGTTTTTCTTCAAAAACACTGCATAAAATCGGTTTAGGATAAAATTGACTTTATTTTTTAGTAGATACTTTTTTTTTTGCATTTTTTGGGCCAAATATAAATTAGGACAAAAACCGGCTTTAGAGACCCTTCCCCTTTTCTAATTTTCAACCTATCAATATTCATTTTCAACCTTATAGACGAATTTTTAATAAAAACAGGATTAAACTTCAGCCTCGACCTCAGCGACAAACGTACTAGTTTATAAAAAAAGAAATTTTTAATCATCTTTTTAATAAAATAATAAAACTTTCAACAAAATAATTGAATTATTAACCATGTAGTTAATTTTTCAAACATAAAATGATCAATTTTCAACAAAAAAATGTAATTGTAAATGTAATTTGAAATCACGTACATAGATAACATAAATAGGCTATAAATAGAACTGATTGACTGAACAAGGGGTAGGATACTTATAGGGGTATTTTCTAGAGTTGAATTAAAAAAACAGTGCATAGATGAGTTAAAATTACACCCAGAAAAAAGTTTTGTTGAATCCAAGAAACTTTCTTTAAATCAAAGAAATTCTAGTATTGATCTACGGTCAAAGAAACATTTGTTTGATTTAAAGAAATTTATTTGTTAATGTTTTTATTCGATTTAAAGAAATATTTCGTTATTTTAAACGGAAAATTTATTTAAATTAAAGAAATATTTCAATCCTTCAAACCAAATATATCTATGCATTAACGAAATATATTAGTTAAAACAGATTAGTTAAAAATAAATAAACATTTTTTTAAATCCAGTAATGAATTATAAATAAATTGTCTTCCTCATAAAGCAAATCATTCCATTTAATTTAAAATGATAATAGCTCGAATTAAATATAAGCAAAAAGCAAAAAAATTTCGTTTTTTGCTTGTATTGGAATATTTTTTTGAATAATTGGATTCGAGAATTCGAGTTTCAAGAAACTTGCATTGTCTATTTATTCACCTGAGGAAAAAAGTTTATTTTAATATTTTTTGTGTGTAAATGAATTTTATACTTTCCTAATTTGCAATTATTCACGAAAATTTGAGATAAAAAATAAATTGTGACGAAATTGTGCACATGAAGTCAGGACTTAAATTATTACCAAGAGGCGTCATTAGTAATGTGGATTAAAAAAATCTTTCTTTGATTCAAAGAAATAATTTGCTTATTAACTAGTAACCTAGTTACTGTTTCGAATCAAAATAATTTTGTTTTGAATCAAGAAAATCATTTAAACAAATAATTTCTTTAAATAGAAGAAATTACGTGACGTGATTTACTTAAATCAAATAAATTTATTTGTTGTTGATTCCTAACCAATGTTTTTAGATTATTTTTATTATCAGTAACATTGAAAATAAATAATCCAAACTTAATACATTTCTAAAAATTTATAACATTAAAAAAATGTTATTTATTTAATTTCAATTTTTAATATTTTATTCATATAAGAATCTGATCTGAATTCTGATTATTGTAGTAAAAAACATTTTAAAAATTCAATTTTATATATTGTTTGAGTATAAAATAATTAAAGATGAGCACGAACAGTAAAGAAATATTTTTTATGTGCAGCGTGTAAAATCTCGACGCAAAATAACTTCTTAAACCGAAAGAAAACTTTCTACAGATTGTCAGATTTTCAAGAAGAAACACTTGTTACATAAAGAGGGAAAACAGAGAGATAGAGAGAGAGAGAGAGAGAGAGAGAGAGAGAGAGAGAAAGAGAAGGAGAGAGAAAAAAAAGAGAAACATAGAGAGAGTCAAAAGGGGAAAAAAATTTTTAGTGTTTACTCTTATTATAAAAAACGGTAAAGGACTCAATTTTTACGAGCGACACTAATTCATCCTGATCCAGACAACTCTGAACAGGACACATGTTGACCAAAGTTTAAAACTGGATTCCGAAGGAAATGCATTTTTTATGAATTTCATGAAAAGTAG
>JAAAKG020053219.1:0-18250 GCA_010014905.2 Druon quercuslanigerum
TCAGAACTATGAAAAAAAAAACAAAAACACCGTTGTTCGGAAAAGGGGGCGGGACTGTTTTCTAAAAATTGAACACAAAGCATTACGTAATATATGAACAACCACTAGGTTGCAAATGATAGAGTCTCACCATAAAAGAGGAATTAACAATAACGCAACCTTGAAAAGAGTGTTAAATGAACATCTAAGTCTTCTTAGATTAAAAAAATATATTTTCTTGTGATTTAAAAAATAAATAAAACGGTAAAAAAGGATGAAGGGGGTTTGAAGGTTGCCTTTTTCATAATTCTTTTTTAATTTAAAAAAAATTTAGAATCAGACATTTAAGATTTGTTTGTTAATTTCCAGGAATATAGTAGTTAGAATGAAAAATTTATGTTCTAGAAAATCACAAGTTGGTATTCATCAATGGTGGATTTAAAAAAGGATGTGAGTATCGTTACTGGTGCGCAGAAACTCGAGGAATAGATTTAGAGGGCATGTTGGAAGATTTACGAAATGCTCCAGAGAATGCGGTGATAATTTTGCACGCCTGTGCTCACAATCCTACTGGTTGCGATCCGACTCCAGAACAATGGGCAAAAATCGCAGATGTGATAGAGGAAAAACGTTTATTCCCACTTTTCGACAGTGCCTACCAAGTACTTATTTTGTATTTTATAAAACTACATAAAAAAGTGAAAACAAATAATTTCAATTTTAAATCAAAATTGCAGGGCTTTGCTAGTGGTGATTTGAATAGAGACGCTTTAGGCGTGCGCTTATTTGCAGAGAGAGGCCTTGAATTTATCTGCACCCAAAGTTTTGCGAAGAATTTCGGCCTTTACAATGAACGAGTGGGTAACATGGTTGTCGTGCTAAACAATACAAAAGAAATCGTTCAAGTTAAGTCCCAAATCACTTTGATAATCCGAGGAATGTATAGCAATCCACCGAATCATGGAGCTCGTTTGGTCGCTACTGTCCTGAGAAATCCAGATCTATTCGAGGAATGGTATTTAATAATCTCAAGATTAATTATTTAAGGGTGTCTGCCCTACCTGTAAAATCTGGAGGTGTCAGGGATTTTCTTAAAGTCAGGGAAGTTTTTGGAGTGTGCTTAATTTTTTAAAATTTGTGATATAAAATTGAATAGCAATTGTAAAAGTACCTCTATATCACTTTAGTTAACTATTTTGTTGAAAATTTTTTTTTTACTGAAATTTTACTATTCTAGTTTTTGTGGAAAATTGATCCTTTTGCTTGATAATTTAACAGTTTGTTTGCAATTTTTCTCTCTGACTGAAAAACCTTTCATAGTTAAAATTCAACTAATTTTGAAAAGTCTTCTTTTTTGGTTGAATTCAATTGTTTTAAATTATTGGGATATCAACTACTACGTATTTTTTTTAATTTATATTTTTGGTATGAAAAGTTGATTACTTGGTTGAAAGTGAAACTCTTTTGTTAAAAGTTAATTTTTGTTTGTGAAAGATTCATAAATTCATTTGTAAATGCATCTCTTTGGTTGAGCATTAATTTTTTGTTGAAAAATTATCTTTTTTAGTCGAAAATTCATATATTATTTTGAAAAATACTATTTTTTTGGTACAAAATTAATTTTTTTTATTTGAAAATTAATCTTCTTGTTTGAAAATTCATCTTCTTGATTGAAAATTTAAATATTTCAGGTAAACATTCACCATTTTAGTTGAAAGTTTTTCTTTTTGGTTGAAAGTTGATCTATTCGAATTGAATATTCCATCATTTAACTTGAAAATTAATCTTCTTGGTTAAAAATTCAACTATTCCAGTTTGAAGATTCATCAGTTTAGTTAGGTATTCATCACTTTGTTTGTAAAGGTAACTAAAAAATTAGTTTTTTCTGTTTAAAATTAATTTTATTTTATTTAAAATGTATCTGTTCTCGTTGGATATTTGATTATTTTAGTTGAAAATGCAGCTCTTTGGTAGAACATTAATTTTTTTAAATCAAAATTTAGCTATTAAATTTTTGGTTGGCATTGTCTTTTTTAGTTAAAAAATGACCTTTTTGGTTTAAAATTCATCTATTCAGGTTGAAGATTCACTTTATTTGAAAATTCATCGCTTCGGTTAAAACATTATTCCTTTTTTGTGTTGAAAAATAATTTTTTGTTTAATTGAAAATTTAACTATTTTATTTTTGGTTTAAAACTGGTCTTTTTTAGATGAAATTTCGACCGTTTTTTTGAAAAATCGTCTTTCTTGGTAAAAAGTTGATCTTTTTAGTTAAAAATTCAACTATTTGGTTAAAAATGCATCTATCCCGTTGCAAATGCAATATGTTTACTTGAAAAGATAGATATGGACTGAATTTTAAGTATGAAATTAAAATTTATTTGAATTTAATTCAAATTCATGGGTTGTAGAGAAAAGTTCAAGAAATTATTAATTTTGTTCTTAACATTATTTTATTATTTGGTCGTCTAAAAGAACTACTCCTTCTTTGAGTTGGCACCTCGTTTCAGGACGCATGCTTAAACGGCAAGCAGCAGGCAAATAGGTTTCGTAATAAAAATATTTTTAAATCACGGACTTCACGAAATTTACAGAATTCACGGATTTCAAGGAATTTACAGAATTCACGAAATTAAAGTAATTCAGGGAATTTAAGCAATTCATGGAATTCAAGGAATTAACAAAATTCAAGGAATTAACGAAATTCAAGAAATTCATGGAACTTACCGAATTCACGAAATTCAAGGAAATGACGAAAGTCGGCAAATTTAAGGAATTCAAAAAAGACATGGCATTTACGGCATTAAAGGAATTCAAGCTATTCACGAGATTCAAGGAATTCACTGGATTTAAAGAATTCAAGAAACACAAGGGATTCACGAAGTTAAAAAAATTCATGTAATACACGGCATTCAAGGAATTCACAAAATTTAAACAATTTAAGGAATTCGTAAATTTCTTGATTTCTTTCAGTTCCGTGCATTTGTAGAATTCATTGAATTCCGTAAATGCCGTGAATTCTGAGCATTCAGTGAATTCCTTATATTCCGTAAATAGCATGAATTAAGTGAATTTATTTGAGTTCCTTGAATTTCGTGAATTCCTTGCAATCCGTGAATTCTACGAATTCCGAGAATTCATTGAATTCCGTAAATTTCGAATTGCTCGGATTCTTTAAATTCCTTAAAATCCATGAATTTAAAATATTTTTATTTTCAAACCAATGTGCTGTTTGCCGTGTAAGCATACGTACTAGAACGAGGGGTTAACTCAAAAAACGGCACTCCAAGAGATGGGTTTTTGACCTGCAGGTATCGATATGTTTAAGAATATATTGTAATACGATTTTTCAAAGCTTTTCGAATACATAATTATTGAATTCCTAGAAACTAAACACATGATTTATTGTTAATTTTTCGAAACTGTATAATGTATACATATTTCAAGTCAATTTAAAAAAAGAAGCGAAATATTTGAATGGCTCCGCACTAGGAAAAATTGTAACTGAAAAAAATTGAGATAACTAGAAAAAACCTGGAATTGTCAGGGATTTTTTTCCAGGATTTGAGTAGGCAGCCTGTATTTACAGTTTACTCATTGAGTATTGGGTTGAATTTTGGTTCGGTGCAGGAATGTCGTCAGTACTTAAGCAGGGTGGTATATTCAAAAAATATTATTGAACTTTTTCGATGCATCTTTTTATGCCTTCAAAAAACTTTCAGTACAGCAATTAATAACGAGCAAAATCCATTTTTATATAACGAACAATCTAAATTTTCAGAACTATTAAAAATTTTTTGAGAGCAGACTTTTTCTAAAATAATGTTTTCGAATAGTTATTAAAACTATTTTTAATGATAAGTTGAAATAATTTTAAAACCCTAAAAAGCACTCGTGTGACTAGGGATGCTGGTGATCAGCAATTCTACATGTATGTTGTAAAATAAATTTTAGCTTTTATCTGTGTAAATGACCTCTGAGAACCATTTGCCCAAATCACTTTAGGAAAAAAATGCATTTTGTTCTGTACATAATTGTCACATAATACCAATCAAATTAGGACTAACTTCACTATAGGGGCAGTTTTTGAGGTTACTAAAACTTGATTACTACAGCATTGAGTCGATAAAAAAAATCAAGTGACCGATGTACCTGGATAAGGTTGAACTTGTATGGGTTTCACTAAGGTAGGTTTTCAAAAATGTACATATTCTACCACCAATCAAATTCAGATCAATTTCGAGACAAGGGTATTTTTTGGGGGATGCTACAATTTCATACCTTAGAGCATTGAATCCGTCGAAAAAACAGGTGACTGATCTACCTGGATAAGTTCGGATAAGTTCGGGTAATTTAAATATAAATCCTTACACTGTTAACCCGCTGGAAAAATCAAGATAAAATAAAATAATAATTAATAAAGTCGATTAATAAAATCGAATTTTTACAAGTTCGAATCTTGAATATTTATTAGCAGAAACACCACGATCCTGAGTTTCAAGAAGATAATAAATCGGCGAATTGGTATTATGTGATAATTATGTACAGAAAGGGATGAATTTTTTTGTGAGTGTAATTTGGGCAAATGGTTCTCATAGGTTACTACACACATAAGCTAAAATGTATTTTACAACATACATGTAGAATTGCTGATCACCAGCATCCCTAGTCACGCGACTGCTCTTTAAGGTTTTAAAATGATTTAAACTTATCTTTAAAAGTAGTTTTAATAACTATTTGAAAACATTATTTTTAAAAAGTCTGCTCAAAAATTTGTCAATAGTTCTGAAAATGTAAATTTTTCCTTATATAAAAATGGACTTTTCTCGTTAATAATTGTGCTGGAAGTCATTTTAAGGAATTAAAAGATGCATCGAAAAAGTAAATAATATTTTTTGAATATACACACATGACTAGAAAATAATTTTGATAAAAGATGTTGCAATTTTAGCTTTTACATTACGGGGGTTATTTTTGTAACAATTAGGGGTGAGAAATAAATACGCTTAAAAGTACAATGTTACTGTTTTATAAGTAAGTTCCATCTATGTAGATATCGACTTTTTTTCAATGCGTGTTTTCATTACAGGGTTGATTTTACAAAAGTGTTTCATATCACATTGGAAAGCAAAAAAAATCTAGCTTAGTCATTTTTTTAATACTGTTTTCATTATAGGAGGTTATTTTTTTAAATAAGGGTTAATTTTACAAAAGCGATTTATAGCACATTGGAAAGCAAAAAATCGCAAAAAATGTAACCTAGTCATTTTTTTCATTTTAATTTTTACATTTTTCTTCAGGAAAGGTCACATTCGCACGATGTCAGACAGAATCAAACAGATGCGATCAGGGCTCTACGAAAGATTATTAAGACTAGGAACTCCAGGAAGTTGGGAGCACATTGTGAATCAAATCGGCATGTTTTCCTACACTGGACTCAATGGTAAAAAAAACGAATTGATCTTAATTTTTCTATAAATAATGATAAATAATTATAATAGTCTAAAATTTCTACTGTTGAACTACAATTCAAATTTTGTAACAAAAGCTCTATTTTTCAGAGAAACAAGTTGAGCATTTGTTGAATCATTACCATATCTATTTGTTACGAAGTGGCCGCATAAACATGTGTGGACTCAACGAAAAAAATCTTGATTATGTAGCGGCAGCGATCCACGAAGCAGTCACTCGATTCCAGAAATCTTAGAGGAAAGAATTCTATGCGTTAGCTCTTCAGCAGCTGAGAATTACAAGGACTGTTTCGAAAGCTACTTTTGAGTCAGAAAATTGTCACAAATTGGCTAGAGTACCAAACACCAAATTAGTAAGTAGAATAAGAGCTGTAATGTTCTCCGTGTAGCTTCCCAGAAATTTCGTTTGGTCAATCCTAACATTTGCAAAATTATGTACAAATTTATCTACACAGGAGAGAGTTGCAAGGCCGTTTCTTAACAAAAAATGGTTTAAAATTATGAATTCAAATCCAAACTAATAGGTTAAAAAACTCAATTTTAATTTTAATCTTTTTAGTCCTAAAAAATTATGTGAGATGTATTATTTACAAGTATGTGCCAATCAGAATCATTGACAATATCAATTTTTGAATATTGCCTTTGTACCTCAATAAAATAATTTGGAGATATTTTTAAAATGAGATGAAGGTTGAAAAATAGAATTGCAAACTCTTGGGCCTTAGAAACTACAATGAAATAGAATTTTGAAGAAAATACTGCCAAGAGTTAAGGGAACGTTTCAACACTCTGAAAGTAAAATTGATTTCCCACTGATACATTAATTACTAACAATCTTACTTGATAATAATTATGAAAATATTAAGGTTTGGAATATCTACTTTTTGCAAATTTAATTGTGTATTTACGTAATCATGTACACTGATCAATAGACATCCATATTTTTTATAATGCCAATAAGAATCAATAAAAAAGAAATTGTCAAACGAAATAGCTGCATGATTAAAATTTCCTTAAAAATACGAAATGTACCTACAACGAGAATACAAAGAATGTGTGGTACTTTTAATATTTTGTATTCTATTCTTTAGTTCTTTAAAAATAGTAGCACTGGAGTTGCTTTATCAATTAGTGCTTTAAACATTCTAGTGTGATACAATCGCATTTAGAAGCATTTTTCTTAACAGAACTTCATAGTATACTTGTTTCACCTACCCAAACTTTAGGACAGTTTCGAATTATAAACATTCCAAAAATTTTGGGTTTATACAAAGGTTAAGAAAAATAGCTATGCAAACTATTACCATTTTAATGGAGATTCTAGGTTTAAACTGTATTAATTGAGCTAGTAAATGTTCATTAATCAATGCTCAAGAAACGATTTGTACTCTAGCATGGAGAGCACCAAAGTGTTACGATGTCTGTTTATAAATTAGAAGATGTACTTTATAGAAATTAAATTGCGTTAAAATAAAACTCTGTTACGTTGAAACCTGAGTCTGGACTCCTTAATGCCCTACTTTACTCCAAGAAAAATGTAAACATTACATCTTGTGTTGTCGTATAGGATATATTTACAACTGTACAGTAAAATTTTTATTTACATAACTTATATTCGTATTTACACAAAAACGTTTTTGCCAGAGTGCTGCGTACGTCATTCTGACCACTTGGAAACTTTCTTCTTAAATCTTTCACTACCGTCGGACTCCACGGCAGTGTAAAATCCCATGGATTCGTATTTTGAGCGCATATAAAGTATATAACCAGCGCATCCTGTCATTGCGATAAGACCGATAGCCATTATCACTTTATTCTACAAAAGAAGTTAACGTTAATTTTCAACTTATGGAAAGGTAATCTAAACTCTAATTCCATTTATACTTTTCCCCAGATCGCAATGTTTAAATGGATTTTTTGTATCAAGTAGGATTTTTTTTAATCTACTATAAAAATCTAATATTTTTTGGAGGATCAAGGTTGTTACAACTGAAGTATGGTAGTACAGAACTAGTTAACCAATAAAATGGGAATTTTTCAAGAGAAGGAAAAAACACTCGGTTAAATCGAAATAGATATCTAAAAATTAAACAAAAGTCCACTTTAGAACAGAAGCATTGCTGAATTAAGGTAAAAAAGTCACACTAATAAGCTAAAATTGCAACAGGCCTGGCTGCGGATGGCAATAGGAATTTGCAAGCTATTAAAAAAATGTCAAGGTATTCGAAAAAATTTCAAAGGATTTCAAATATTTTAGGGTATTTCCCAAGGAAATGTCAATAGCTTTCAAAAAATTGACGGAATTTCCAGAGGGGTTTTTAATATTCTTTTTTTAATTTTAAGGACTAAATTTTTATAATTGATATTTAAAAATTTATAAATTGTTGAAGGCGATAGTATTTGAACAAAACCTATCGATTTCTTGGTTTTACATTGTGAAATTTAAAAACTGTAAATCTCCAAAACTAATTAAGTTAAAATTTAACAAACATTCAGGAACATGATATATTAATATCAAATTTTGTTAATTACGTCGCAACACACAACAACTAATGTAGTAATACTTATCAATTTTCAATACTACTTTATTTACGCTAATAAAATCTTACCGGTCTGACGTAGAGTTCATAATTTATTGCTCGAAACATCGGAGTACTTCTAAGAGAGCGAATTCCATCTCCTGGGGCCTGTTGTTTTTCTTGTTTACTCATGATTAATTTTTTCCTTCGATAACAAATATGAATTGATAATGAAGATTATAAATTAACATATTTATAGTTAAATAGTTCATTTCCAGATAATTTCTCAACGAGTCATTTTATTTGTAGCACAAGAAAGATTAAAAGTATTATTTCCATATAAAAAAGGAGTGTAACGATATATCTAGAAAATATCTCCTAATCACTGATGTTGAAAAATTGATTCGTATTTCATTACTTAAAGTTGTTTCATATATAAAATTTCAATATTTAACAATGAAATTTACAAATAGTTTCTTTAAATAAGAAAAATCATAGAAATTATAAGCCTTATGTGGATTGGGAAACATTTGAGCAATTAAAGTTAAACTTGCAAATTATGTAATAAATGGTTGAAAATATTATGCATTTTTTATGTTACTGTTCCTTTGTTGGAAATTAGTATTTTTAAAATTGAATTGTTTATTTTTTATGGATATTTTTAGACATTTTTAATGAAAATGATTACATTTGAATAATACATTTTTTTTACAATTTAGACTTTTTAGTTTTGTTAGCGCCTTAGGACGGAAGTTAATATTTATTAACAAAAGTAATTAGGTTTCAAAGCTTCATAATTTTTTTACCAATTTTAGATTACAATAGCGATTTACATCAAAAATTGATGATTTAAAATAAGAATAATTATATCTCTAAAAAAATATACAATTTTTAAACATTTTTAGATTTTAATAACGTTTTAACAGGGAACCAGTTGTTTAAAACAACAATCATTTTATTTTAAAGAAGATTTACAATGCTGATAAATTTTCTGTTATGTTGATGTTTTAGTCTGAAATAGGTTTTTTAACAATAAATAATTCGATTTCAAAGAATATTCACAACTTTGCTACAAATTTGGATTATTTTGGCGTTTTACCTTAAATTGGTATTTTTAATTAAAAAATCATTAGATTTAAACCTAATAACTTTTGCTTAAAATAATCAAATTTAGTAGCTTGCAAAATTTCGAATGGCGTGTTTTATGTCAATAATTTAAAAATTGTATCGAAAAATAATTTGACTTTAAAGAGGAATCATAACTATTTAACAGTTTTAGGTTACGTTGTTGTTTGACAATTAAAATTTGAACATTTAGAATCTTTTAAAAGTTTTGGAAAATGTGGGTATTTTTTGTTGGAAATTCGTACTTTTATTTAAAAAAATTATATTTTAAAGCAGATTTACCCAATTTTTTACAATTTTGGGCTATGAAAGGTTTTTACATCGTATATTTGTATTTGTGATAAATATATAATTAATAATTTTATCAACAAAAATCATAATTCTTCTCAGATTATCATTTAAAATCAATAAATTCAAAATTTTGTATAATTTCTGGTTTTGTTAGCATTTTATACCAGAAATAGATACTTTTTATAAAGTTATTGTGTCAAAGATAAAAATGTTTTGATCAAAAGCTTATATAACAAGTAACATTTTGTAACAAGTTAAGGTTATGTTAAAATTTTGTACCTGGAATCGGTTATTTTAATAAAAAAATATTCGTTTTATAATAAGTTTTATAATCTTGCATGTTAGCGTTTTTCACCGGAAATATTATTTTAAACCAAATGTATTTGTCTTACAAAACCAAACTGAAAATTTTGAATAATTTCAGTTTGTTAGTTTGCTATAGTCGTACAAAAGTGGAGGTTATAATAACCGATAAAAAAGTAAACAACTAAAACTGACAAATTAATTCTACTTTGAACTTGAAATGTATCATTTTCTGTGTCAAGGACAAATTAGTAAAAAGAAATATTGCAAAAGTAGAGCTAAAGCAAAATAAATTATTTACCCAGGACCCAGGTGCAGGTGTAATAGGATTAGCGGGATTAGCACAGTTGTTCACTAAAAATGCTAAAAATCTTGGGGGAAGGGGGTTAGGTTTTCAGGAGGACGTGTAGTTCGCGCACAAAAACTTAAACTTTTCTTGTAGATAAACCAATCAAAGAAAAATTGGTTACAATCACATTTTTTCACTTTTTGTTTGCAATAATCAACCCGCAATAATTATGACATCTGATTATTTATGGATTTATGTTTAAGCTGGTTTAAGTTTACGTTTTAATCCAAATTAGTTACTGTTCATACTCCACGAATCCACGAAACGCTTTCCAGAGACCTCTATCAGGGATATTGGAAATGAATTCCAAAATTTGATTCATTAGATTCCCCTCTTTTTGTGTGCATTGATTCATGACGTGACATGGTGGAATGGTGGAATCCTGGGTGGAATCATGTGGTATGGTCCGAAAAATGATTGAAAGAACCAGAATTAAAAGAAGCTTTTTGTTGAAATTGGACAATGATTCATATCTAAAACTTGGTGCTACGAACGTGTTAATCTCGTTGCTCTAAGAAATATCAGTGTAGCTTAAAATGCGTTTATTTTATTTCTTTTGACAGCTGGTTAACAAGAAAAATGGCGGTCAGTCTGATATTAAAATTACTTGTTTATTTTAACGATGACACTAAATCTGACTCATAGTATTCTCCCTCTTTAATAAAATTGATATTTATTGCCATTTTTTCTCAACGTAAGTGGTGACTCTTAAGTGTTTTTTTGTGTCATTTCGTGATCTTTAATTGTCAATGAGCAGACGGGTATTTTTAGTTTACATATTGTTTTCTACAGTAGAATTTCATTACGTAACTGTCACTTAAAATTCTTCTTTTTTATTGCTCTAATACTAATGGGCACGAGTTGTGTTAACCTTTTTCACTTTTAAATCGGTGCAATAAATAGAGATTAATCTGTAGATTACTTGTAGAAAAAGAAATTGAACTGTGATCTAATGCGGATGTCATTTGACATTGCTTGACATAAATGTTGAAACAATGAAAGTGCGTTTTGTTTTCCTCTCGCAAAAAGGTGCAAGAAGTGCCAATTGAATGGTAGCAGTATAATTTTCTAGAAAGCCTTTGCTGAAAACGTGAGGAAACATTTTTTGGTTCAAAAGCAGGTCATGACCTTCAAGCTAAATTGCGTTATTTTCTAGTGTCTCATCTCTTTGTTCCTTATTTCCTCTTCAAAAAAATGTCTATTATTAATTAGTTTCTTAATTTTTTTTAATATTTGTACCATTTACCTTAAATTGTAATTCAGTTCAAATGCGCCGAAACTTCCTGGATAATAAAACACGTCAATGTGCGTCCAATAAGTGACACTGTGTTTAAATTAAAATCGGAGATTGTGACACATGTAAGATTTAATCACAAATTAAATGTTTCATGCTTTATTTAACAATTTAATTGTTCACAAATAAAGCTTGAGAGTTTTAAATTCCATTATATTCTTTATATGAAATCCAGACCTCATTTTTTCTCATTTTAATTTTGATTTAAATACATGAAAATTGTTCGCGAACTATATTGTCGAAAGCTTCTAGAATTTTCATTTTCTTTCTAATTGTAAGTCTCTGGTGCTTGGAAATATTTATAAATTATTATTTGCGGTTATATTTGCATTAAGTTGATTTTTTTTCCAGGACACGCTACCCAAAATGTCAACCCAATTTTCATAGCTAACGAGGAGAGAGAAATAAAGAAGTAATTTCTAAACAAGATAAGGATGAATTATAATACATAAAAGTTACAAAATACTTATAAACATGTTCGAGTCCCCGAGGAGTTTGCAGGAAGTCTGCATGGACTTTATCTGCGATAACATCCTTGCTTTGTGTGATGTTCATCCCGGTGATGCTGGGGGTCGACCCAGTAGTTGTTCATCCAACTCTTCCAATGGTATTTCCAGACTTATTTAAAAAGTACCGAACTGCTATATACTCCCACTAACCAGGGTTGCCACATAGTCACTTTTTAATGAAAAATTCACTGTAGTCACTTTTTACTTTAGTCACTTTAATCCATCTCATTTTGGATTTTATCGAGAGAGAAAAAGAAAATTTAATTAATGTATGCATGAAATCTATAATGGTATGCAAAGCGAAAATGCTTTTAATTATCAGGCTTCACAGTCTTTTCCCTATTCTGCTCTTTTTCTCCATATTTTTTATAGAAAGTTCCCCTTGTTCTTATTTTTTTTGTTGCTTAAATGCGAACTGAATTGATAGAACCCAATGAGGAAATCCAGCTATTTTTTAAAGTTGACCAAGGACCGAATTTTTGAGAACAGTGCAAAGAACAGAACTCTGACGAACAGCATCAGGGTCTATGTCTTACTTTTTATTAAACTTTTGAAAGCACATCTTTTTTATAAAAACATCAACTTAAAACAGTCAAGTTTTCTAACAAAATTGCACGAGAAGGATTTAAAAAAAGTATGTTAAAAAATCAGTTTATTAAACACATAAGAAAGTCAATTTGTGTAACAAAATTGTACGAGAGGTGTTAAAATGAGATGAATATGTTTCTAAAGAACATTGTAATTGGCTCATTAGAGACAGTTATATGACAATTGAAAAAAGGAGGGAGAAGAAAGAGAAGAGACGGCTAAACCACGTCGCTGTCTATTTTCAAAAATGTATCCGTCTTTTTGATACAACCATGATTTAACATGTGACTTTTGTCCCCAAAAAATGAATTCTTAAAAAAAAATTGATAGAGATTAAATTACTCAAAAATACTTCTGTTGTGCAATTGTGTGTATTTACAAAAGTTCAAAAAATTACTTCCTTATGATTAGAGAGGCTTTATTTAAAATAAATAGTTACATAATGGCATCCTGGTGCATACTAAAAGTATGTTTGCTAGAAGGATGTTTGACCTATGACTTATTCGCATTAATCTAAGACTACGAAAGAAAACATTTCTCTTGATACTTGTAATTATGTTTTTCGAAAAAAGATTCTCTGAATGCGTAAAGAAGATGTTAGAAAATCATAATACGTATACCGTGTATACAAAAATACAATTATATTATAATTTTAATTATTGAGCAATTTTACTTTATTAATTATCAAAATAATCTTTAATATTTTCGAAGACATTGGAGTAAAAATACATTTTTTAAATATTTCCTGTGAAATAAAAAATAAGACAATTTACTTAGAAAAGATATTACAATTTTGTACATTATGAAGATACTTTAAATGTAGACTTCGAAGTGATTCATTATAGATTGGTTTTTATGTTTTTCTCGTTCTAGAGCTGTCTTTTGGAGTCAGTGAATATATTCAGACGATATAATTTTAATTTTTGTCTAGTGTAATTAGTAATAAAATAATAATTTAGAAAAAAGAGTAATCATCTCTTATTTGATTTAAGAACAAAAACATCAAACGCATAAGTTTTTTTATTATAGATTGAAGTTTCCTTGAATTTATTTTCATCATATATTTCAAACAGATTGATAGTTAAGCAAATGCAAAATATTGATTCATTGAAACGTTAATGAGAGAAAAATTTTATTTTTAATTTCTTGATATTGTTGTTTAAACAATTAAAAATTGTGTACAAAAGTTTCTCAGTAATAATAAAGATTAACAAATGTAAATATTTTCTTAATAAGAAACTGCAAATTCTTACCTACATTTTTAATTAATATTAGCATAACATAAAGATATTCCCTAGTAGTTTCCTATTAAAAATTTTCCTGATGAAGCATAAAAAGCCTTAAAGATGTTGGATGCTGGTAGTATAAAAAAGACGGATAAATAATAAAGAAGAGAGAGCAAGCGAGGCGCTTGTCTCTTTTATGTTTTTCTTCCTCTTTCAATTGTCACAGAACTGTCTTTAATGAGCCGATTACAATGATATTTCTCTCATTTTAACTGCTTTTGTTAAAAATTTAATTCTTTTACTAACAATTTTACTATTTTGGATAAAGTCATTTTTTTGGTCGAAAACTCCACTGTTTTGTTGAAATTTTTTCTTTTTTTATGCAAAAGTCATCCTTATTTGATGAAAATAACTTTTTTTTAATTCAATTATTTTTTAATTTTCTTTTTGGTTTGAAAATACAGCTATTTGGTTTAAAGTGCATTTAATTGAAAATTCTTCTTTCTTAGCTGCAATTGTAACTAATTCTAAAAATTCAGCAGTCTTGTTTAAAAATTACCTTTTTCGTTGAAAATTCATCTTTTCGGTATTAAAAGTCAAATTTTTTTCGAAAATATTCGACTTTTTATCAGTTGTCTATCTTAAAAAAGTGGCCTGGTGGTACTTTCATAAAGACTTTTACTAACCTTGGAAACTTAATGGATAAGATTGAGACTTTATCTATAGCAAATTTCCTGGAAATATATGAAAATAATCTGTTTTGATTGAAGAATTAACCGTTTTGATCAATATTTCTCGTTTTTGGTTACCATTAAATTTCTCGTCGAGAATTAATCTTTTTGGTTGAAAATGCAACTAATTAGTGGGAAGTTGAATTACTTTGATAAAAAATATTTTTTACTGTTCAAAACTTATTATTTTAGTTCAAAATTCATCTCTTTATTTGAAACTGAAGCTATTATGTTCAAATTTCTTTTTTTGTACTGAATGGTTTGAAGTTAATGTTGAACTATTCTTTTTTGGTTGAAAATTAACCTTCTTTAGTTGAAAATGCTTATACTTGGTTAAAATTGCAATATTTTTACTTAAAAGGCTAGGAATTGAAATCGTGTCATATTTAATTAAATATGGTACCTTTATTAATTTTATTTAAAAAAAATGTATTCCTCTATTATGCTCCTATTCCCGTTATAAATCACCCAAGTCACCTTGTTTTGAGAGCAGTTTAGTCTGTGAAGTCTGCAATATTAAAATATAAATTATTTTAATTCATAATTTTCTGATTTTCTGGATCTTATTGTAAAGCATTTATGTATACATATGGCATTTAAGTGTCAAAGATTAATTTAGTTTGTAATAAAATAGATCGCAATTTGTCTGTACATTACTTTTAAAATTTATTCTAATTTTCATTTAATTTTTGAGAAAAGGCGTTTTATATTGCTATTGTCGACCTCTTTTTGTGTAAACAGCTTTCACTTTTAATCACTTTTTAACTTAAATTAATCAGTTTTTTCACTTTCTTCAAGTGCATTAGTCTTTGTCAGCTCTGCCGTTAACTATACGTATTATTTTTAATTTAAATATTTTTAGAACCCGAGTCAGGATTTATGCCAACGAGTAGTTCGAGCAACAACGTAACCTCAGGTCCCTCGACGAGACTCAGTTTCCGAGATCCCGACACATTCCTGCCTGCAGAAATTTCAGAACAATTATTGTACAGTCTTTGTGAAAGAAAAGTTTTATCAGATTTAACTATTACACTTTTTGATGCGAAAACGACGAGGCTCAGGCATGTAAAACTAAAAAATGCCTCCAATCTTTCCGTAAAGGGTTTGAAAATGTTAAGAGAACATAAAGTTATAGACTTAGAAGTTAAAGGTTTAAAGATCTCGATCAACGATCTAATAGCTTGTTTAGGTACTTGGAGTTTACAGAATCTTAGGTCTTTAAGTGTGGCCAAGGGGAGCTTCATGGATTGTTCGAGGTATAAAATCTTGTTGAATTATTGAGCAATGAAATTTTCCTTTTTCCTTTTAGTGAAATGATTCCAAGTTGTTTTGTAGATATCGTGTTCTAGTGGCGTTGAGTAATCTGAGAGCACTTCAGACTTTAAACGTATCAGGGACAGAGTTCAATCGACACGGATTGGACATAGTCGTTGAGGATTTGCCTCTTTTAGAAAGTTTGGATATCTCCTGCACTCAAGTGGACGATATAACACCTCTGAGAAAATGCAAGGATCGTTTGAAAACTCTCATTATGTACAATGTAAAGATCAGCGCCTGTGGTAATGTAATTTCGGTGCTCCTTAAACTGAACGAACTGAGAAATTTAGACATTTCCGACGATCGGGATTCCTACGTTTTCGAAATGTTCGCGCCAGTGAGGTCCAAGATCACAGATTTCTTGAAGGCAGTTCACTGCATGCCTCATCTTACTAGTTTAGATATATCAGGTAAGACTTTTCAGTTCGTTCCATTTAATTCGAGAAGTTGACCATTTGAATTTTGATTGTTCACAAGATTTCACAAAAGTTTCACATTTTTAAAAGAATGATTAAATATTTCAAAAGGTTCAACAGAACATTCAAGAATCACACTTTTCATTTCACTTAAAAAAATACAAGTTATTACAAATTTGTACAAAACACAGGGTGGTCAATGGACCGGAAAACCAGGAATTTTTTGAGACCGAGAAATGACAGTGAATTTTACAAATAATAGAAAAAAAGTCTGTCCGAGTTCGATTTAATCAATTTTTTAAATAATGAGTTGAATTAATTAATTTAAATTATTATTTTCTTCTTTAATTATGATATTGATCAATTTATAATGCGTAATTCGAAAATCTTTTACTTGACAAAATTTTCAATTTTACATTTTTATTTCTAAGTGTAGATTTTTAATTTGAAGAATTTAAAATGCAGTCTTGGAAGATTTAAATGACTGGAAACTAAAATAGTTTGAGATTGCGTATTTTCGATAAAAAAAACTTTTTATTTGATCGAATAAATATAAATTAATCAATTATTTTAAAATTTTATCTGTACTCGAACTGTAATTGATTTGTAAGTAAAATATGAAATATGAAAAATTAATTTAAAACTTGAAATTATTTCAAACAATTTATAAGAAGTGTGTGTTCTGAAAAAACAGTCTATTTTTACCGAAATTCCGGTGTAAAAAGCCATAGTCTCATTTAAAAAGAGGTGTAGATTTTTGCAGATTTTCCATTTTCTTAATATTGCTAGGAAAATTGAATATATTTTTTTTTAAATTCAAATTATTTTAAAAGATATTTAGAAGTTTTAAATAAGATTGAAATCAATTTTCAAGGGTTTTTAAGGATATCTTAACTATTTAAAATTAAAATAATTCAACTTCTAATGTAAAAATTGTTCAGTAAAAAAAAATTATTCGCTCAGGTCTTAATGTTTCTGGCCTAAAATTGGTTTAAATACTATAACTTTTTAAATTGTTAAATGTATTGATTAATTCTTAAATTTAGAGCGTTGAAAATGATAACTTGGATTTATATTTTTGGACCTGAATCTGAATCTTTGAACTCTGCAATTTATAAGAGTTAATGTTTAGTTTTCAGTTGAAAAGCGTTTAATTAAATTTTGTTCAATGAAATGGGTTAGTACTTCCCGTTTTATATGTGTAAGTCATTGAGCATTTGAATACAACATTTTTGAACGAAAACACTTTTAAACTTAAATTTTAAAAGTTAAGAGTTCAACCTTGAGTGCTTTAATCTCCAGTTCATTTTTCATTCATTCAAATGGCATAATGGTTATCTCTAGAGTTTGAGTTTTTAAATTAAATAGACTGTAAAAAATTCTTCCGAACTCGGGATTTCTTTTCTTCGGTTAAAACGGACATCCTGAAAACATTACAATTTGCGAATTGTTGTACCTTACTGCAATTTATTGTATTTTATTATAAAGGTACATTTCCATCGTGGGAATCAAAAAATTTCACAATAATTTCAAAACATATTTTACCAAAATTTCAAAGATTTCACAGATTAAACATTTTTAAAATTATTTCACAAAGATGGAAAGATTTCACAAAAAAATAACTTTCAAAAATGATTTCACGAAAGTTTGTACACCAGTTTACAGAACGATTTATCGCTCGATTCAATCTAATCCTCCTCAAACTAATGATTTTTTTGAAAAGAAATTCGAACCTCTTATTTTGAATTTTATTTTAATTTTGTAGGGAAGGATGAAATAGACCCGAAAGACCTGAGAAGGTTTATTAGAGCGCATCCGAAGTTGAGATTCTTAGGACTTGTGCATTCCGATGCGTGCTTCGAGGATAGTCTAATAAATCCGTTTAATAAAAATTATAGGACTGATCTCATGGTGAGTTTAACAAAGAACTTACCTTGATGTAATGAATTTTTCGATTTTTTGTGTTCCATCTTCTCCAACTCTTGGCGTCTTGAAGTTTAGTCGCTTTTTAATGAATGTTCAAGAATAATTTCCACGAAATAACTTTTAATTTTGACCCAATCCTCTTGTATTGTGCCTAAAAAATGACCCAAAAATACAATTATTTTTATTTGCCGAGTGAAAACTTTCCA
>JAAAKG020053230.1:0-18250 GCA_010014905.2 Druon quercuslanigerum
CAATAAAATCATGTCGAAGAAGTCGTTTCATATCTTCACTTAAACTATTAATAAATTCTTCTACTGGTGCCACAACACTTTCTAAATCTGATCTACCTACGTTTAACCATTGTTTAATCTTGATATCTTCAACGTAATTTTGTATGTGAGCATTTTCTAAAAGCAGTTTAAGGTTTTCGTCGCCAGGACAGTTTGGACATAGCTAATTTTATATTCCCACCAATAAACATTAGTTTAGCATTCTGATGCGGAATGCAAACGCACACGTTGTGTGTACCACTTTTTCCTGCCAAAACGCAATCTTTCGGTCTTAATTCTGCAAACTTTGAGAATCCAATTTTTTCCTCATGATGATCGGCCTTGAAGTGTATATAACTCTCTGAAGTTACATAAAACTAAACGTTTTTGGACGTTTGTTTTTTCTCCATTTACTTTTATGGATACATAATTATTTTTCTCTGGCATGATACGACTATTATCATCATGGTTGTAAAATTGTTTAACGCACAACACCGCTTCTTCTGACAAAGTTTTCTTAGGTTTTGGGTCAGGAGAAGATAGAAATCCTTTTAAAGTAATTAATTCTTTAGCTTTACGAGTCATGCGATAAGAAGATTTAAAAACGGATTCAATCTTCCTGATTGCCCAACTGTCGGGCAAAATGGGTAAAATAGTAATTTTTTTTTTTTGCTTAATTTAGCCTTTTCGAAATTTTCCTTCAAATGAACTACAATTTCGTTATCTTTATAAACAGGATTTTCATCAAAAAGCTTGCAGCATATCGTTTCACACAGTCTTCTGGAAGCATCTTGCTTTTGTTGCTTAGTTTTTAGCTCAATAATATTTATTTCTTTTTCTCCGAGAATTCGTAAACAAATATTTAAAGAGTAAATTATATTAAATTGAAAAAAGTTTTCACAACGATGTATTGAAATGCGAAAAAAATTAAAAATGCAAGTTATAAAATGAGCTGTATTCTAAATATCAATTATACGAAATAATGCGTAGAGTTAACAAAAGGAAACAGTGTCCGCTAATTTGATGGTATCCTTAAAGGTAAATACGAAATGTTAGAGTAAAAATGTTTTGTGTTTACAATGCAGATTTGTGGTGAAGACAGGTTTAGCGTCAATGTAAACAAGGATGCTTGCCGCGAATCTGGAAACAAAAGCGAATCGCAGTGGACGTGGCGTTTTTCTCATAAACCACTGTCGGTCCCAACATAAAACTTGCAGGAGTTGTAAAGTACATGTATGGCTTCTTTTGACAAATTGAAAAACACGTACTTTCAAAAACGCTATTTTAGTTTTTTGAGTTTTTAAAAAAATGTAAAAAAAAAATTTTTCACTACGATATTTTTTTTTCCTAAATTTAGATATCATCGCAAACAATTTCAGACCTTGAAAAATGAAATCGGTTAAATAGAAACAAATATATAGAACTATCAAAAAGAAGTTACCAAAAATTTTAAAGTCCCATATCTCCGCCGACTCTTCAACCAAAACATGAATTTTCCACCAGATATATTAATTTTTTTAACAAAATAGTAACACTTTCAAGCAATAAAAATTTAAATTCAAAAAAATATGACAGTGGTCTGACTGTAACCAAAAAAGTTCATTTTTATTCAAAAAGTTTCATTTTTAACCATAAAAGGCTACATTTCTACCACAAGAGTTTTTGCAGCCCAAAAAGACAAATTTTCAAAAAAAGAGTTCAATTTTCAGATAAAAAGATTAATTTCTAACTTAATTGATGAATTTTCGACAACAAAAAAGGAAAGTGTGAATTTGTTTTTTTAATGAAAAGAAAAGAATTTAAAAAAAAAAGATAGTTGAATTTCTAACCAAAACTGGTAACCTCTTAGCAAAATTGTTTTATTTTCCACTAGAAAATATGAATTTTAAAGAAAAAATACAATACATAATTAGCATTTCTATCAGAAATTTTTGATATAGAACGATTAATTTTAACAAAAAATTTAATCTTGCATGCACAGTTCGAATTTCTATTCAATTAACTGAATGTTCAACGAAAGAAGAAGAATTTTCTACTCAGTATTGGAATTCTCAACTACAAAAGACTAATCATTACACAAAGAGTTGCAAGTTAAAACAAAACAGATGAGATTTCTGCCATATGAAGTAAATTTTCCATTTAGACAAAAAACTTTTTATCAAAAGAATTACATTTTTAACCAATAAAAATTTTCTCAAGTTAAGATTAAAAGTATTGTAAACATTGTATTTAATTTTTAAGCCAGTCTATTTTTAAAATGTGTGACATCAGGCTGGTCCAAAAAACACCTCTCGAGCTACAGGACAAGAAACCCTCCAAAAGTTTCTACTTCCGGAGACAGAAAATCCGTATTTTTTTCTAAATTCGAATAATAACCCGTGCTTCAAAATCCCATTAAATTTAAATTAAAATATTTTGAATTTTCGAAAAACTGAACTCATATTCCAGGGTTTCATCCACTTGTGCCAAATTTTTTTTAGGGATGTAATAAGGAGTTTTATAGAATAGATTTATTTAGTTCCGATAAAATGGATTTGTAATTAGATTTGTAATGCGTGATAGGCGATATTTCACTTTTAGATAGTGATAATTAATAAAAATGTACTTTTTAAATCGTTGCCCCATGAATGTAGAGAAATATATTTCTTTCGTGAATATCATAAAAAATATTTTTTTCGCAAAAGTCTTTATTTTCAATGGATATGAAAATGTAACTTTAAGGGTTTCACGCAATAAAACATGTGTTTTTGAATTTTTGGAAATTCTCTGTTAAAATAACCCCATTTTCTGACAATTGTCTGTTGCTTCCCTTTGCAATCTCATCCTTTAGTTTACACATTTTTTCTGTATTTCCAAAGTTATAAATCGGTAATCAAAAATTTTTAAATTAAGTAAGTAATTTAATTTTAACAAAGTTCAAAAGATAAAATTATATAACTGAATTAAAAAAACGGTGGATTAAACAAAATTTGCAATGCTGATTCGATTATTGGAATTATTTAATAATTCGATAGCGGAAAACAACTAACTTGTAATTACTCATTATTGTAATAACGAGTAGGAAATGTTTTGTATCACATAAAAAGCGTATGTCCCATCCACAAATATATGTACTTTCAGTTATTGATACATACTGAACAAATTAGACTTATTTACACACCTGTTTTATTTTACCGTACCCTATTGATATAGAATATTTTGTTTTTACCAGAATAAAACACGGAAATGATTCAGGTTTTTTCTAGATTTGATTTGTCATCCAAAATGCGTGCCGAATCTCGATATTTTAATTATGAAAAACATTTTTAATATAATCTATGGACCAACAGAAAATTTTTTCTAATTAATCATAAACAATTTCAGCACGATTGGTTCATTTTTTGAATTTGAAAATTAATGATACATGACAGCAGAAAATTCTAATTTTTATAATGATTTGCAATTGAATAATTACAATGTGCATAAAAACTGGCCAAATGTGATACACATTTTTATATATGTCATAGTTATCTTAATAACATGTATACTAATATGTATCTAGTATCATCGATTTCGCACTAAGCGCGCCTATACATTTTCAGTTTGACGAAAAAACAGTTTTCAGCGAAAAAAATGTTTTGATCAAACATAGATTTTTTTAAATGATATATTTCTTTGTTGTCTTTACGTATTATTGTAAAAATTTAGCAATTTCCCTATACTTTGTCATACAAATAATTACTAATAGACAATTTGAATATTTAGCATGACGTTTTAAATAATCTTAAAAAGTTTAAGCAAAAATAAGTTATTTAAACAAATATTTATTCCCAAAAGTTGAGCCAGACATATGAAATTAGTATCCTATGCTACGCTTAGTTGAATAATTACATAATTTTGTTAAATTTCTTTTAAAGTTTAATCAAACTTTTTTTTTACAATCTTTAATTTCTCCAGCAGTTTTCTTCGATAACTTAAAAGATGAAAAAAATTGCACACATTCTGAAGAATTACAGCCGTAAATTGCAACTGAGTTTTTTTCCTTTTGTTTTTAAAGGAGGTTCTCAAAGAACTCACGGATTTGCCGATTACATTTTCATTACTTAGCTCGCACTTCGCGCTCGATAATTTGTCTCTAATTGAAAAACTGCATCAAGACATTTAGGAAATCTTGTTCAAGTACACAAAAAATAACATTATTAGCTTAAGGATCTCTTAAAAACAAAAAAAAGTATATTTTTGAAAATGATCGAACATTTTTATTTTTTATCTAATTTTACAAATTTCATGACCATAGTTTCGAAATGCAAATATTTTATTTCTATTGGACATGTAGATTGATATTTCTTAACCTATTTCAATTTTATTTTATTTTGTTGAATGTTTTCAAAATGTTGAAAAACATAAAACTTTTTTAATGTTTATCGAAAATTAAAATGTCACTGGATAATTTGTAAGCATTTTTTCCGCGTACCAGAAAAATTGACATATATTTCTAAAAATGATGAAAAATTTTTAAAAAGATCTAACTTTTTTCATTTTTGTTTCATAGAAATTTTAACTGAGATTTAACATAAAACTGAAATAATTTTCAAATATATTCGATATATAGTAAAGAATTTAAATAAAATTTCCTAATCTATCATAAAAATATTTTTTTGCATATTTTTCTGTATATTTTCAAAATATTAAAAAGAATATAACTTTTATAATTTTCATGAAATTAACAAATTTGTATGGATACTTTGCAAGTCGTCTACCCATATATAAGAAACTTTGAAAAAATTCCTAAATTTCGACAAAATTCTGTTTCAATTTTGAAAATGCTTAAAGTTTTTTTATTTTGGTTGGAAATATCTGCTCTAAGAACTTAACCTTCATTTTGGGAACCCCAAGAAAATCCCATGTGGAAATTGGCCCAGCTTAGCCCAACATATAATTGGGCGCCAACTGGGCCCCAGCTGGGCAGCCCATATAACAAAAAGTGAAATGAATTGAAAGAATAATTTACGGTGGACGCAAGGCCAGCTTAATCCTAAAACGTTTAGAATTATTCAGAAGTTTTAATTGTCAAAACTTATGTTGATAAAGCCGATCAGTGCTTGATTTTTTTCCTAATTGGATACAGCTGATCCTAAAATGAAAGGGATCGATGAAATAACAACATTTATTTGCACTTAATAATACATTTTTATTCAAAGAAGCGCTACAACCGGAGTTGTCGAGCGATATACATCGAGAGAAAATATAAAGTACTGTGACAGACAACAGCTATATGCCGGACACGACTGAATTTTCAAATCGGGGCAGAATAAGTCGGTATTTTTAAACACGAGTTATGAAAGAAAATACAGAAATTTATCAAATTTTGCAGCACCAAATTTTGACCTGCGAAAAAATCTTACGATTCGTCGATGGACAAGTATTTGCAACATTTGCTATTACAAGAAACAATGATTGTTTAAAGGTGACTAACTGGTGCCTTAAAGTATTATTGAAAAAAATATTGGAAATAATTTCTAGACAACAACAGGAAATAATATTTTAAATATTAAAATACAATAAAATGAAAAAAAGGGAACGTCGTTATTATTCCCAAAATGACTAAACTGTTTGGTGATTCTCAGTGAGAGCGATCAAGCCAGGCTTAGCAGGTGTCATCGCTTCACAGTGTCTCAAATGTGGACAAAATTCGATAAGCAGATTATTATGAATTTTTTGAATTCCACTTATTCGATGGATTCCTGGAATTCTCTAAATTTTATGAGTTTTTTGAATTTCCTGAAATCCTTGAATTCCCTGAATCCATGAAATTCCCTCTATTGCTTGAAATCCCTCAATTACGGTTCTTTGTGAGAATTGATCGAATATAAAAATATTTTCGCATAATGTTTCATACTACAACGAAAGTTCACCACTATATACAATTTTTAAAACTTTATTTAATTTTTTTCAGGAACAAACAAATGCATATTTCGTCTCTAACTTTATTGCATTTACTTGTAGTTGCAATTAATTTTCAGTTTTCGACATAAATTTTTGATGCTGAATACTATGGACTATTGATTTTCATGTTTAAAAATTTTTTAAAGCAAATATTGTTTTTTTTACATTTATTTGTGTAAAGCGTCTGTTTTCGTCTGCAGTTTTTTTTAACCAAGTGGATCATTTTTTCAATATTTATAAAAAAAAACTTTCATTTAATTTGATGCAAAAGGGATGCTTGAATGGATGCTTGTCAAAAAAACGCCACTTTTTGAGACACTTTGCGCTGACGACTGGAATCAAATGCTCACGGTTGTGTGCTATATGTTCGGGCCTTATTACACAATCTGAGAGAAATTTGAATAACTGGATATTAAATTATTTAAGTAACGTTTACTATGTGTGGGAAAAAGTTTACAAGCGGGAAAAACCACACCTCAATATAATTTACTGTTGTTGTGAAGAATTTTTATATTGGTATTTAGTGTCTTATAAATGTACTTAATTATAAACCATGCAATTTCTAAAAAGTGACTATTGAAAAATTTTGACCACGGATAGGTGTCATATCAAGAAACAATAATAATAATAATATAATAATTATACCGTAATTTCTATGAAATTATATGTCGTACTACAGAACAATAAAATTCATATAATATAAAAAATATCGTAATTATTATACCTATGAGACAATAAAAATATTTATGGCTTATAGCCGACAATTATACAAAAAATGAAAACCTTAATTCATATTCACAATTAAAAAACTCGGACTACTAACGACTTAAAATACAATTTGAATTGTTGAGCCAAACCTGCCTGATCAAACATGCTCAGTTTATTTATTTATTTTGAGGAATGAAAGCTCATGGAAATATTGATAATTGTTCCGATTGTTAATATACTACACAGAAATCTTTATAAAATGCTAAGTAACTAAAAAAAGCAAATAAACCTTGGCTCAAAGAAAATGAATGGGTACCCAAAGGTGATAAGTGATGAGTTTTGCAGGAAACAATCTTGGAGGCAATCTCGGCATGAAAAAAAAATTAAGATCGACAAGGTGAAAATGAAAGATCAGGGTTTCATTTTACCTCTACCTATCTTTAATTTCTTTGTATAACGATATTATACACCATATTTTAACATGAAACTCTTTTTACCTTTGGTTTTTTTTCATTGAATCCTCAAGTACCCATGTACATAAAGAAGCAATAGCAGTGGACAGGCAAGGGTCATTAAGGCAAAAATTAGGAAAAACAATGGAGGGTGCTCATATCTTTCTATGAGGTCGCATAAACAAACTGATGTAAGGCGCCATTAGCACCGTAATAACCAAAAAGCTTTCCGTGGATTTTTATGTAATCATTTTTTTGGGCTGCGGTGGGTTCGAGTTTGCATTTCTGATTTCCAACACATCCTTCTAATAAAATAAAAATATAATAATTGAGAACTGCTATGTAAGTTGTGCTTAAATGTTAATCAACCAATTATTTTTTTCAAAATTACATTTTCGTTTCGTTTTTTTAATGGTTAACACTTTGTACTGTTAAAACAAGTGTGGTTAACTGAAAATTTTATCAAATATTGATTTAAATTAACAGGTGCATTTATAGTTAAAGCAACTGATAAGTATTTTATCGTTGTGACTGGGTAGAATTTCCAGCAAAAAAATCAAAAGCGTAACAATTCTGAGAACCTGTAACGTTTAAACCGATTAATAACCCAAATTTTTAAACAAAGAAAAAAATGACTCTTTGGTCGAGCATAAATGATTTGATTCAAAGTGTATATATTTTTATAGCTGGGAATTTGTCTCGTTTACAAGAAAATTAATCTTCTATGTTTAAAATTAACCATTGTGACCGAAAATGTACGTATTTTGTTAGAATTCGTCCTGTTTATTAACAAATTAATGTTTTTGATTGAAATATCAGCTGTTTGGTTGAAAATGAGTGAATTTTGTTAAAGATTTGTCTTTTTGTTAGATATTTTAACTGCTTTGTTAAAAATTGATATATTTTAGTGGGAATTTGTTTTGGTTGGTTAAAAATCAATCTTATTAGTTGAAAATTTATATTTTTCGATTTAAAATTTTTCAGTCATAAAACTTCAATAGTTTTGTAGACAATTCTATTATTTCATTGAAAGTGCATCTTTATTGTACAAGATTCCTTCATTAAGTAAAAAAAAAATGTTAGAAAATTAATTTTATTGGTTTAAAATTTAACTAATTGCTTAAACGTGTTTGTAATTTCTTATAAAATCCTTTTTTTCAAAGAAAATTCAAGTATTTGGTAAGAAAATATGTAGTTTTTGGGATTCGTAAATTTTTTTATAAATGTGTTTTGTACATTTTTACTTTTAAGTTAAATAAGTAATAATAATAATAACATTAGTAAAATAAGATATTTTCTTTTAGGGGGTGAATTTGTCTTTTTTAGTTACCAAATTAAATTACTTTGTTGAAATTTCTTTATATTTCTATATTTTAGGTTGAAAAGTTTTATTCTTCATATAGAAAATTTATCTGCGTAAATAATCATTCATGTATTTAGTTAATTTTTTTTTTTGCAAATACAACTATTTTGTTAAAAAAAAAAATATATATATATACATATAATATAATATAACTCTACTGTTTGGTTTGAAAATTGAACAATTTAGTAGAAATTTCACATTTTGCTAGAACATTCGGCGTTCGCGTACCATGTTCATTTGTTTAAATTTGTTTTAAATGTGTTTAAATTAAAAAAATTATCTTTTTAATTGAAAATTTTAACCTTTTTTTCTGAAATTGCGTACACTTTAATATTTTCTGTTCGTAAAAAGTCAACTATTTTCTAGAAAGGTTCTGTACATTGTATCGTATTTTTCAGTTAATAGTTATTTTTTTATTCATAATTTAAATCTTTATTTAAACCTTGTCATTGGGTGAAGTTTCTTTTTTTTATATCAAATTATTTCTCGTGTTCGTAAAACTACTTTTCTTTATGTGAGATGCCTCGAATGCAAATGCAATATAATTTGAGCAAAATCTGTTTTATAACATTACACGTGGGTAAATTCACAGAAAAGTAACTTGATAAGCTAAGAACGTTTTAAACAGAATTTTTTAATGTTTGTTCTAGATTATTTTCTATTTATTTAAGTTACCTTGTTTCTGATTCGCTGACATAAAATGCTCTCCGTTGAATACTCCCACGACATATTTTTCTCTTGGTCCACAACGGAACAGAGTACCAAACCGGGGAATTTCTTTTTCAGGCACAACTGGTATTAAAGGAAAAATATGGTTAGTAATTAACTTAAATGTTTAAAAAAATATTATCTTAGAACTAATCGTGATGGGGAGGATACTTTTGCACTCGTCGAAAAAATCGCGAATTTAAAATAACAATATACAGAGCAGTGAAACTTGATACATTGTATATTATAATTTTTTTGTATTTAAGTTTATACATGTTTTTGAAGATAAAAACATCATTTTCAACCTTGACCATCTTCTTATTTTCATTTATTATTAACATTTAAATTCCAGCATTTTAATCTTGTAATATTTTTATCATGGGATATTTTATAAGCGGAATAAAAAAATTATCCCGAAACAAATTTTACATTTTTAATTTTATTTATTCTTTTAAAAATCACATCGATAAAAATTGAATAAATAAATTATTAGTAATTTAAATTGATTTTTAATTATAAAAGCTAATTTTCATCCATAGAAATAAAATTTAGTCCAAAAAGGGTCATATTCTACCAAAATAGAATACATAATTTGTAAGAAAAATACAGGAATTATTAACTAAATATTCTAATTTTTAATGAAATTTTGAACCTGATAGTTAAATTTTTATCCAAAAACGTTAATTTTCTACCAAAAAATAGAATTTTTCAATCAGTGGATGAATTTTAACTGAGGAAGATAAATTCTCATAAAATATAAAGTATCTTAATGTTAAAGTAAAGCAATAAGTTTTTAAGCAAATAAAAAAAAAATTTCAACGAAAAATTATAGTTTTTAAAGAAACAAATCAATTATCAAACAAAAGTATCAAATGCTTATAAAAAAATTTACACACAAAATTTATATAAAATTTGATTTAAAAAAATTAATTTTCAATAAAAAGAACTTATTTTTAACAAAAAAAAAAATAATTCTCTACCAAAAATGACTAATTAAATAAAAGTACATTTATTTTAAGCAAATAGTTGAATTTTCAACTATAGAAGATAAATTCTCAATCAATCAAAAAATAGTGAATTTTTCTGTTAAGAAAATCACTTTTTTTTAATTTAACAAAATATTTAAATTTTGAGGAAGAAAAGAAGAATTATCTTCTAAAATTATTATTTTGCAGTCAACCTATACGAAATACGAAAAATCACAAATGAACAAGAATTTTAAATCCGAAAAATATCTACAACTTTGATATCATTCACTTTTTTATAGAATACGAAGTTCTTTTTTTATTCGTAAAGAACAACAATAAAAGTAACATTAATTCAAATATTGGACGAGCAACATAACATATAAAAATAATATATAGACAAAAGTTGCTGTTCCAAAAAACAGTAAAAAATATTCCAAAGCTGTCATCGATAATTTTATAAGGGGGTGCGTATAATTTTTTTTTTTCATTGTAAGAAATAAAATTGAAAATAAAAAGATTACACTTGTTTAAAAACGAGATTTTTATACATAAGAACTGATAAAAAGATGAAATTAGCTTAAAATAAATACAATAAATTAATAAGCAAATAAGTTTGTGCTGTATTTGATTGTTTAAAATATAATATCATTTTATACTATTAGTAAAAAAAATTAGGTCTACGATATTACAAAAAGAATTTTTGATAAAATGTAAAATTCATGGAGTGTTTCCTAAAAAGATTTTTGACATCACCAAACAATTTTTTTTTGATTTCAAAAAGAAAAGAAATAAAGTAAAATTCGATATAAATACAGAAACATTTTAAAAATCTCTTTAAAAATTTACTATTAAAGATTTCTATTCACAAATCCAATTTTCAAATATTTATATACAAAAAATCATAAGAAAATTAATCCAACAAGTATCTGCGTTTATTATCAAAGAATTTTTTGAAAAGGATATCAAACTGAATCAAAAAATTTCGAAATCTATTTTTTAATGATTGAATCTTTTACATGTTCTTTTGCATAAAATTATTCTTGAAAAAATTGATTATTTTCCAATCTCAAAATATAATAAAAAAATGTATAGACAAATGATGTTCGCCCAGAAACGATCTACAGATTTGTTACTACTAATTTTTGTATAGGAGGATTACATTTTTTGCAAAGATACAAAATGAGATTAAAAATACAATTTGTTGTAAAAGCGACATGAGAAACTAAAACAATTAGATAACAAAACTTGTTCTACCAGAAATGATCTACATAAATTTTGTAAATCTACTGCCTGAATAGTAAATTCTATACATATTAGATTAAGCGAATTTAATTTATATTATTTATCAGCATTACAAATGTTCATTTTTAAAATCATTTTACAGTTAGATGAAAACAGTAAGCTATTTTAATAAATGTAAAATGTAAGAAATATTTTGAAATGAAAAGAGGACAATAATTTTGTATTTGATGTCTTAAATTATTTATAACAAAGTTAAACATCAGCTGTTAACAAATTCCTGCATGTGAGTAGTTTCAATTAACTACTTCAATGCGTATTGGATCGCACAGTATTTTTCCGTGCAAAGCAGTATGAGAATAACACATGTCTTCAAATTTTGTTTATAATAATAAAATTGTACAAGCAGCAAATTCTTTGCCTTAATTTTATGCTTAAATTGTCGAAAAAAATAGATTAACTCGTTTCAAAACATTTGTATAGTCTTTTTCCTAAAAAATAAGTTTTTCACGAATTTTAAACTGTTTACTCTTTTAATAGTAGCAAATAAAAAACAAGGAAGGTGAATATGCATGTTTCCTGGTTTGTATGCATGAAAACAAGTGAATTTGGGTTCTTATACTATTTTTAAGTTTCGACAAATTGCAATATCATTTGTTGAACAAAGTTAAATATCTTAAGCAGGCTCTTTCTTTATTTAAACTAGCCGATTTCTCACATTTTCCATTTCCATAGAATTTTTCTAAATTGATATTTTCATCCTTAAATATATTCACATGTTTAAAAAAATTAAAATTTTCTCAATAGTCAGTTAATAAATAATATCATTTAATATAATTAATGAATCTCAGAAGTTAAAATATGAACTATTACAATTATCTTTAAGAATTAATTTTTTCCGATTGACCTTCATTCAAAGAAGCAAATTTTTAACAAGTACTTTGAATTTTACCTAAATACCTACAAAATAGTTAATTTTTAATGAAATAGTTGCATTTTTATCCAAGAAATAATATTTTTTTACATTAAAAGATGAATTTGTAAATCAAAATGAAAATTTAAAAAAAAACTTAGTTTTCGTTTTGAAAATATTCCAGTTTCACTTTTTAATATCTAAATAGACTATTGTTGCATTTTTAACCAAAAACTTGCATTATTATCACTATAATTTTATTATTTAAACAAAGTTTTGTTTTATATGTCTGACTTGTCCCTGACCAATAAAATTCCCTGAATTTTTTTCAATTTTTATTTGTCAGGTGCATTTTTCACTCATCAGGCTTCCTTAGCGCGTAAATCCTAAAGCGCCCTTAATGCAGCTGGGCCATCAATTAAAAAAGAAAAAAAGCCGAGAAGTTTGAGGGAGGTTTCCTGGTTTTTGGTCTAGATTGTATTTTCATTTTTAAATGATCAGGCTCACCTTTTGTTTCAAGTGATCCTATGGGGTAAGTTCGTGAAGCATAGTGTACGCTAACAATGTTGAAATGCTCATCGAAATGTACTACAGCAGGCACCGAACTAGTACGTGGCAATTTCATCAGTTGTGTAGATGACGATGCTTCTTCCGGGCCCATTGAATTCGATACTGAAAGCACAATTATATGAATTTTTGTCAAATAATTTTTTTTTAAACACTGCAAATTTTATTTCTATTTTTCCGAATTAAAGAGTCCCTAGTTTGCGCAAAAATTATCGAAAGATGGCTCTGCAATAGCACAGTTGAAGAATAACTTAATCTTTTTTTTTTTTTGGTTGATTCTAATCCAATACATTAAGTTGATATTTATTTAATTTCAATTTTTAATATTTTATTCATATAAGAATCTAATAAAAAGATTTCTTCCCTGAAAATTGAGGTAACATTCACAACTCAATTAAAAGAAATCATACGATGTTTAAAAGTAAAACCTATAGATTGGAAAAGAATCTCTTGTTTAGTGTCTCTTTTAAAAATTTTGTATTCTTAGATTGAAAAATAATCAATTTTTTCAAGGATAATTTAATGCAAAGAATCATGAAAAAGATTCAATCATTAAAAATTAGATTTCCAAATTATGTCACTTTCCAGCTCACTAGAAACATAAATAGAAAAGAAAAAAGTGGGAGAAAAAGGGAAAGAGTGAACCAAAAACCAACCTCTCACTTTTTCTCTTTCTCCGTCCTTTTTATACTACTTGGGGACCAACATGTTTCGAGGCCAATTCAGACCTCCTTATCAGGGAGTAATTTATAGGATAAACTAAGGTATAGTACAAAAAGATGATGTAACATAAAAAGAAAATATTTCAATAAATATTCTCTGAAAAATGATTAATTCTAATATAGTCTTAGCAACCATGTAAAAATGAGTTACTCCCTGCGTATATTTAAAAGCTGTTTTAGAAACACACACAAGATTACAATAATCAGAATCAGTGACATGACTATCTAGTATGTGTTTCTAAAACAGATTTCAAATTTTTACATGGTTGCTAAGACTATATTAGAATTAATCATTTTTCAGAGAATATTTATTGAAATTTTTTCTTTTTTAGTTACATCATCTTTTTGTTTTATGCCTTAGTTTATCCTATAAGTTACTCTCTGATGAGGAGGTCTAAATTGGCCTCGAAACATGTTGGTCCACAAGTAGTATAAAAAGGATGGACAAAGAGAAAGAGTGAGAGGTTGGTTTTTGTTTGACTCTTTCCATTTTTCTCCCTCTTTTTTCTTTTCTATTTATGTATCTAATGAGCCGGAAAGTGAGATAGTTTAGAAATCTATTTTTTAATGATTGAATCTTTTTCATGTTCCTTTTCATAAAATTATTCTTGAAAAAATTGATTATTTTCTAATCTCAAAATACAACATTAATCTTTCTTTTTTTTGCCCGTTTTCTCAAGAAGCTTCTTTTTTTCCCCTTTTTATTATTTTTTTTCTTAAATTAAAACTGAATTAATGGAACCCTTTACGGAAAGGTTTAAAGATGAATATTCAAAGTAGAAAGATTAAAAGGGGAAACAGAAAAATAAAATTGGAATAGTTAAAAGGAAAAGGGAAGAAGAACATGAGAAACCGTAAAGGGTGAAATGGGAAAGAAAAATCGTGAAATGAAAAAGGGGAAAAGAGAAAAATAAAAGGAGAAAGAGAAGAATATGGAAATGAATCAGGGTAAACGGATCGAAAAGATAGAGAAAGGAGAAAGGCAAAAGGGTGAAAATTAAAAGGGGAAGCGGTAAAGGCTATTTAAGAAAAGAAAAATGAAAGAATGAAAAGGGGAGAGGAAAAAATACTGGGGGAAATCGGAAAAAGAGAAATAGGTTCAAGGGAACGGGACAAATATGAAAAGGATAAGGATAAAAGGGGAATGGGAAGACGAAACTGTAAAAGGTAATAATAGCAAGAAAAAGGGAAGAAAAATGAGAAACCCTAAAGGGTGATAAGGGAAAGGGGAATGGGGGAAGGAAAAGGTAGAAATAGGAACATAAAAGGGAAAAGGACAAAATGGGGGAAAGTTTAAAGAAAAAGGGCAAGTAAAAAAGGGGAAATCGTGGAAATGGAAGGGAATTGGTAAAATATAAGGAGAAGGGTGAAAAGGCGACAGTGAAAAAGAGAAAGGAAAAGGCAGAAATAGGAAAATAAAAGAAAATAGGCAAAATAGGGGAAAGGCTAATGCAAACGGGCAATTAAAGAAAGAGCAAATGGTGGGAAGGGAAAGGAGGGTGGGTTAAAGGTAAGGAGATAAGTGAAAAGGGGACAGTAAAAAGGAGAAAGGGAAATGGTTAAGGGCAATGAAAAAGGGGAAAGGAAAATGACTTCACATGCTTGTTTTTAACGAGGGTAGGACCAAAAATCTTTACCCCTTTTTTTTAGGAAACTTCCCCTTTACACCTTTTACCCAAGTAATTAAAGGGAAAAGGAAAGAAGAAAACGAGAATACGTAAAGGGTGAATTGGGAAAGAAAAATCGTGAAATGAAAAAAGGGGAAAAGAGAAAAATAAAAGGAGAAAGAGAAGAATCTGGAAAAGAATCAGGGTAAAGGGAACGGAAAAATAGAGAAAACGAAAAGGAAAAAGGGTAAAAATAAAAGGCAAAGCAGTATAGGGTATTAAAGATAAGAAAAATGGAAGAATGAAAAGGGGAAAGAAAAAAATACAGGGGGAAAATCGAAAAAAGAGAAATAGGTTCAAGGGAACGGGGCAAATATGAAAAGGATAAGGATAAAAGGGAAAGGGGAAGACAAAACAGTAAAAGGTATGAAAAGAATGATAAGAGAAAGGGGAAAGGAAAAGGCAGAAATAGGAACCTAAAAGGGGAAAGGTCAAAATGGAGGAAAGGTTAAAGAAAAAGGGCAAGTAAAAAAGCGGAAATGGTGGAAAGGGGAAAAAGAATTGTTAAAATATAAGGAGAAGGGTAAAAAGGCGACAGTGAAAAAGAGACAGGAAAAGGCAGAAATAGGAAAATAAAAGGAAAATGGGCAAAATAGGGGAAATGGTAATGGAAACGGGCAAATAAAGAAAGGGGAAATGGTGGGCATGGAAAGGAGGTGGGTTAAAGGTAAGGAGATGGGTGAAAAGGGGACAGTGAAAAGGAGAAAGGGAAATGGTAAAGGGTAATGAAAAAGGGGAAATGGCTTCACATGCTTGTTTTTAACGAGGGTAGGATAAAAAATCTTTCACCCTTGTTTTTAGGAAACTTCCCCTCTACCCCTTTTGCCCAAGTAGTTTTAAAATTAAATTTTTTTCACAGAAACTTATTTTTATTAAAGAAATTCAGATTTTTACCCTGTAAAGGCAATCTGAAATTTTTTGATCCGAAAAATTAACTATTTTTTCGAAAATTTATCTTTTTTATTTAAAAATTCATCTGTTTTAGTAGAAATATCACTTTTTTAATTAAAATATAACTTTTTTAACTAAATAGTTACATTTTAATTTAAAAAGTGATACTCCAACTAAAACAGATGAATTTTTTGATAAAAAAGATAAATTTTCACAAAAATAATTACATTTTCAGATGAAAAAATTAAAAATTGTCTTTACAGGATGAAAATCTGAATTTTTAAAATAAAAATAAGTTTCTGTGAAAAAAATTTAATTCTAAAGCCAAAAAGAAGATTTTTCAAGCAAGAAGGATATATTTTTTACAAAATAGGTTATAAATTATACGTCAATTTTCTGTGAAACAGCAGAATGCTTAATCAAAAACTGTAACTTTTCAACTAAATATTTTCATTTTCAACTAAAAAATTGATGTTTCATCCACGAAACATGAAATTTGTACTAAAACAGGAAACAAGTGAATTTCTAATAAAAAACAAAATTTTTTTAAAAGTTCCTCAACACCAAAATATTAAATTGAAACAAAAAGTAAATTTTTTACGAAATAGTTAAATTTTAAAAAAACAGCAGAATTTTCAACCAAAAAGTATGACTTTTTAACAAAATAGTTAAATTCTCACCCAATCAGTTGCTTTTTTCTTCAAGAAAAATCAAAATTGTACTAAAAAATTCTATAAAATGTTTAAATTGTTATTTTAATAATAAAATGTATATCTCAAAAACATAATTTTGTAGAAGAAAGTTTTTCCGAACGTGCCAAAATTACGCATAGGAGTGAAAGACCCCCACCCGCCTTTGCTACGTAATTTAAGCAATGTTCTTTACTTCAAAAGTTAATAATGCAAAGGCTTTTTTAAAAAATTTTATTTTGGTTTAAGTTTGAATTTTTATATACTACATGAGATATTTATTGCTGAAGACATCAAATATTATATTTTTGGTTAAAAGTCAATCCTCTTCTAGTTAATAGTAAAATAACTTCGTGAAAATATAATTTTGGTATTACGTTTCGTTGACATTGGTTCGCCAACCTCATCAGGCTAATGTATTAAAACAAAGAAAACACTACATATAAAATCACTATTGTCACAAGTACACAGTATAAATTAAAAACAAATTAAAAAAACAAATTACCGTCAACATTTAGTAAATTAAAAACATAATTTTTTTAGGGTGTCTAAATTGAGTTGAATCTAAAGACCGCATATTGGTCCGATTGTAATGACCGTCTAAAGTCAACTGAAGAGACACACCATTGTGTCGCTATAATATAAACGTATTAGTACATACATTCGTCGATCGTACAAATTTAATTCTGGCTTATTAAAAATTAAACATCTAAATTTAATTTGTGTAATAATGAAAAATATAATTTGCTAAGATCATGAATATCTTCTTTTTTATTAATGTTATTAGAAATGCTATTTATATAGATCATCTCTGAAATCATTATTTTTTCACAGTTAGGTTCTCGATCTATAATTTTTACATTGTCCCAATCAAATGTGTGACCAAAATTATATTGATGTTTACAAACAACTAATTCTGCTTTTTTCTTCTTGATATGTTCGTTAATACGGGTTTTTAAAGATCTTTTTGTTTTACCAACATAAGATGCAGGACATTGCTTATAAGAAAATTTATAAACTAAATTCGTTTCATCTCATTTTTTAGAAGTATCTTTGCCCAATTCTATTATAAAACTTAAACTTTTTTTAATTGTAGGTGAACAAATGTGTAAAATTATTAAACAACGGAAGACAAAGTTTAAGTTGATTGGAACGAATCTGATTATTATTTACTACCTCGTTGTGAGAGTGATATTTAATTTTGTTTATGCGGACTTTAATATTTTTCTTAATAAAACAAATTGGATAATCATTATACATCAATAACTGTGTGATTATTTTTAGATTATTGGCGTGAAAATTATTGTCAGATAATAATATAGCTCTGTCAACAAGATTGTACATATATTTTTTTTCTGTTGTGTTGGATGATTTGAAAGGAAGTTAATTAGTCTGCCAGATGACATTGGTTTTTGGAACC
>JAAAKG020053251.1:0-18249 GCA_010014905.2 Druon quercuslanigerum
GCTGAGTTATCGTGGTTTAAAGCCAGCAGTGATTTTTAATAGTGCTTGCGTCAATCGATCTCATAATTTCCGACGGTCGTGTATATATTTTGCACTAATATTAGGAACATTTAAAGCATATAATATTATAATTTTAACAATCTTTATTTAAAATCAAACGTATTAGGCGCAGGGTGTTTGACGAAATTTCGTTTTCAAATTCTCAGAAACTTCCCAGATTTTCAGTATAGGATCAAGAATTTATTAGAAAACGACCATTTTTTTAACAGGAATTTAAAAAATGAATTTAATACAATTTTAAAGACTTGAAATGAAATTTAGAATAAAAGATTTCGTTTAAAAATCGACATCTAAAAATATAAAATTACCCTACAATTTTTATAAATGAACTATAGTTCGAGTATTTAAAACTGACCAATAATTCACTTTATAAAAAGATTATGAATCAATTCCAAATTAATCAATTTACAGATGTTACCATTAAAAATTGCGAACTGTTTTAATTCGAAAGCGTAAGTAGTTAAGGAAAATATGTAAGCGTCTGATAGAAACTTTATAAACTGTTTTCAATTTAAAAGTAATTCGAAATTAATAGAATCATAATATTTTTAATTCAAAGAAATATATATTTGTTTAATATTTAGCAATATTTTACTGATAATGCAAAATGAGAAATCATAAATCAAATATTCAAAACGAAGCAATCTGAAACTAAATTGTTTCAAAAAGAAAGCCTTGAATCGGTAAAATTTTATATTGCTCAATTTAAGATTTGAACGTTAGAATTTTAATTCTTTCATTTTTTGAATATTTTCATTGGTATGTGAAATATTTGATTTTTGATTGAAAAATAACAATGTAACCATTATTTATTTGAAACGTCTGGAAATAAAAATAATTTACCTTTTTATTTAAAAAGGTTTTGAGTTTAAACAAAATTTTTAATCGTTACATTTTTAATGTATTTAAATTAAAATTGATTCAAAATTATATAATTTTTAACATTAATTAATTTCTCAGGACCAGAATGCAATCAGAAATTTACTAGAGAAAATATATAATTTTTATTCGTAAATGCTGTGCTTATAAATAATAAGCTTATTGACAAAAAAGCAGAAATAAGGCAGAAAAAAACAGAAGAAATTTCTCTGAGTTTGACTTTTATGCTGGTATTATCAGAAAAAGGTTTCACTGGCTAATAATAAATTGACGACGTTTAACTTGACACAGGCTTTCACCATTCAATAGTATAATTTATAATTAATTATAATAATAATTTTACATTTAATATTTAGGAAAAACGCTAAAAATAAATGCAACTACGTAAAGGAAAATAATTTTATAAAAACAAAAAATATAATAAATCAGAACTCTCTTTAGTAACAAAAAAAGCTCTCAAACTCTAACACATGACCTGTATCTCATTGTCAAAGACGGATCTAAATATCATAAAAACAGACAAAAATCACGATTTTATCCCCTCAATTTCACCATAATGATTTTTGAATCATAATTCTTAAGTCAATACCAGATATATAAAAAAATTATTCATAAACAAAGAATATGGGAAAATTTGTTTGTACTATTGCCCTAAATACAAACATCAAATAATTTATATTTTTTCAGTTTTATTAAAATTCCTAAAAAAAATCCGCTTCTATATATGCCTTTTAGGAAAATGAACCAAACATTTTTTCAATGATCGTTCATAATAATAATAATAATTGGAAAAAGGTAAACCTAAAACTTCGTCTCATCACAAAGAAAATTTGTTGAAAATTACTCATACTTTATTTTAGAGTATGAGACTTACCTTCTGTCGATCTTTGCGAAAAATCCAAATTGCAGCTTTTTGAGAAAATTCGTTTCCTTTGAAGAATGGTTCAAGGCAATATTCCAATAAAATATCAGGAACGAGCCAAAATCCCAGAAATCAGAAAAAGAAAGCTTTGAATTTTTTCAGTGAAAGAGGTTAAGTAGACATGGCGTCAATAAAACAATTGACAATAGCAATATTATCAAATGGCTCTCGAAAGCTTGAAAAATAGTTGACAAAAATAAAATAAACAAAAACTTTTGAAATTTAGCCAGATTTATGAAAAATTACCCGAATACAAATTTCAAAGTTGTTTTTTAAACAAAGCAGAGATAAATAAGTTAAACACAAAAATATCGAAACAATTTCAAACTGAATTATTAGTACTAAAATTAACTTCAATTTAAAGTTTGGTAGAAATGAATGTTTTAAAGTTAAACCTACAACGCAAAAATTTTTTTTATATCTTAGAAACTATTAAACTAAGAATACTATCGTAAAAATTACGAAAAAGACTATTTAAAATTTTTAATTTCATAACCGTATTTTAAGAACAAAAATCCACAGTAGACCTTGAAGAACTTTACATGAATTTTTTTTTTTTTTGACACGCACTTATATTTAGTCTTTTAATAAAATTTATTAATTAGAAATTTAGTCATATGGTAACCTAAGCTAAAAAATCAGTTTCATTCAAAAAGGGGGAAACCGATTCAAAATGGCTGCTTGGAATGGACATTGCGTCAATATATACATTTTAAATCGTAAAATATAAATGATTTTCAATTAAATTTTACTAATTATTGTAGATAGAATTTAGCCACAATTAGTAAAAATATAAAGTTAAATAATATCCCAATAATAAATAAAAAATAAATTAATTAATATCCAAACTCTCAATTGTATACTTAATAAATATTTTAATTTAAATAATCCTACACAAATGTATTTAATTCAAGAAATATTTTATTAAACTATTTTTATATCAGTTACGAAAAGTTAAAATAAATAGTTATAATATAAGGAAAACAGACATGAAAAGGAGTTTAGGATTTTAACTATTCCGAAACATTTTTAAATGTCCAAATTTGAATGTGTACTGTGTAGCCCGAAATCAAAAAGTGTATAGTGGAAAATTAAATTTATTTTCTAAGCGATGATTTTAGTTTTCTAACCATATGTTTTCTTGTAAATAAAAACTATAATGTTGAATAACCTATTATGCTTTAGTCTATAAAATACTGAAATTGTAATTTATTTATGGCAGGCTTAACAGTCTTTCTCCTATTACCATCTTTTCCCCTTTTAATCGTTTTTCACTTAAATCTGTATTAATAGAAGTCAATAAGAAAGTCCATCTATTTATCATTTTAAGCTAATAATTATTTTTGATTGAAAAGTCTACTATAATATTTAAAGTTAAAAATTGTATCACTTGGTTGAAAATTCCTTTATCAATCATTGCTAGAGAGATTGATCAGCAACCTGGGTCGGAGCAGTGTTGCGGAGTGAACATGTTATTTAAATAAATAACACGAGAATTCCAGATCAATCTAAAAATTGTATAACGCCTTCCTCACACTAGTCCCCTCCCTACCGAATGAGTCACGCCTACCCCGAAAGGAAACGGCTTAATGGTGTAATAATAATAATATTCATTAGAAAATTTAACAACCTTCTAAAAAAAGTCATTTTTAATTTCAAATGTAATTATTTAGACATAAAAGTAAATTTTTCCGTTTAAAATTAACTTTTTTGTATAAAATTTAACTGCTTTGTAGAAAGCTCGTAAATATGCTTCTAAATTTAACAATTTAGTTAAAATTGTCCTTTTTTCTGAACTGAAAAATCTTTTTTTGTTAAAGATTAAACTTTTGTTAAAAAAATGGCCTTTTTGGTTGAATAATCCATCTTTTTTATTTACGAATACAACTATTTGGTTAAAATTTCATCCTTTCTTTTAGCTTTAAAACTTTTTTAATTCGCTTTTTCAGGTAAATTCATCTGTTTTTGATTTAAAAGGAAACTGTTGTTTTGGTTGAAATATAAACTGTCACATTTTTATTTGCAAATTAATCGTTTTTTTACTAAAACTTAACTATATCAGGTTGAAAGTTGAACTTGTTTGTTAAAAATTAATTTTTAGGTTGAAGATTTATCATTTCAGTTAGGAATTCATTTCATTAGTTGATAATAATTTAAGCAATTTATTAAAAAATCGTTTTTTTAGTTAAAAATGATCATATTTAGTTAAAAATGTATCTAGTTTGTTAAAAATGCAATATTTCTACTCGAAATGTTAGGAGTTTAAATTTAAAAGCACCCTTAACGATAAAAAGCAACCCCTATGTACCACGTAGACATTACTTTGTCAAAAAATAATCTTTTCCAGAATTTTCCACTGTCAATAGTCTCTGATTTTTGGGATCCACGAAAATACTCACCCTGATTTTTGGGCTTTGTTTTTTAGCGCTAAAAAGTAACCCCTATATACCAAGTAGACAAGACATTTTCAAAAAATAATTTTTTTCAGTATTTTTCACTGCCAACAGAGTCTCTGATTTTTGGGCTCCTCGGAGTTACCCACTTAGATTTTTTGGTTTCAGCCCTTAACGGTAAAAAGCAACCCCTCCATACCACGTAAATATTACATTGTCAAAAAATATTCTTTTTCAGAATCCTACACTATCAATAGTCTCTGATTTTTGGGCATCTCGAAAATAGCCACTCCGATTTTTGGGCCTTATCCTTTAACGATAAAAAAACAACCCCTCTGTACCATGTAGGCATGACGTCGTCAAAAATTAATGATTTCAAGAATTTTACAATGTCTGTAGAATCTATGATTGTTGGTTGCTTTTTATCGTTAAGGGTTGATGCCAAAAAATCGGAGTAAGTATTTTTGATGAGCCAACAAATTAGAGACTCTGTTGACAGTGCAAAATTCTTAAAATGATTATTTTTTGACAAAATCATGTATACGTGGTACAGAGGGGTTGCTTTTTATCATTAAGGGTTAAAGCTAAAAAATCGGAATGGGTATTTTCGATGAGCCGAAAAATCAGAGACTCTATTGGCACTGTGGAATTCTCAAAAAGATTATTTTTTTAAAGTGCTATGTTTACGTGTTAAAAAGGGGTTGCTTTTTAACATTAAGGGTTGAAGCCAAAAAATCGATGTGGGTATTTCCGAGGATTCCAAAAATCAGAGACTCTATTGACATTGAAAAATACTAAAAAATATTATTTTTTGAAAATGTCTTGTCTACTTGGTACAGAGGGGTTGCTTTTTAGCGCTAAGGGATAAAGCCCAAAAACCGCAGTGGGTATTTTTGAGATGTCCAAAGGTCAGAGACTCTATTGAAAGTGTAGGATTCTGGAAAAGATTATTGTTTGACAAAGTAATGTCTACGTGGCACAGAGGGGTTGCTTTTTATCTTTAAGGGTTGAGGAAAAATATCAGGGTAGGTATTTTTTAGGAGCCTAAAAAACAGAGACTTTATTGACACTGAAAAATTCTGAAACACATTTTTTTTGACATAGTCTTGTCTACGTGGTACAGAGGGGTTTGTTTTTAAAAATAAGGGTTGATTTGAAGAAAGTGTTTATTATCACATTGAAAAGCAAAAAAAAAAGCAAAAAAATCTAGCCTTGTCATTTTTTAATACTTTTCTTAAATATTTTTTTTATTACAAGGGTTGAGTTTTTTAAATAAGAGTTAATTTTGCAAAAACGATTCATAGCGCATTGTAATGCAAAAAAATAGCAAAAAATCTAGTCTAGAAATTTTACTAAATTTGATGATTTTTGTAGATGGCGCCGCTGAGTCGGCGGTAACCTAGCGGCGCCTTGCTTTCTCGAAAACTAATGGTACAACAACAATTTTTTTGGTAAAAAATAGCAGAAAAACAGCAAACAAATATGCTTTATATGGCATGTTGTATTTCGTTAGTGGCACCACTGAGTTGTCTCACCTACAACAGGGTTAAGGCTGTATCTACTTCCAGATTATTTGAACATTTTTGAGTAATGTATCCTATCAATTTAGGGGCGTCCGAATTTAGTACAGTTTGACGGTACGCAGAACCTTAATTTATATCGTTTTTTAATTAAATAATTGAATAATTGTATTATTAGTGTTATACAGAATTGACCTCAATATTGCTCAGGCATGATGATCGCATTCTCGAAACGTGTAGGCTTTTCATAAAGTTCGCGGAGTCTGAAAGGCGTTTCAAATTTCATATCCAAGGATTTATGCTTCTATTGTCTACGATCTATGATCTATTCTCCGATCTTGTGAACGTGGTGGGTTGCAACAAAAGTTTTCAAGTTTGCCAGAGGCACGAGCTTCATTCTGAATATCGAATTGCTAAGCAAACTGCCTGCTATTTAAAACCAATAGAGCTTCAGGCAAGTGTGCTCAAACTTGAAAGGTGTCATTATCGATGCGCAAAGGAGTATCGATAAGAGAGGTGTTGAGAACGCAGATCGAGATCTGAACTGTCTTTCTTGATTGCGAGGTGTGAACGATCACCACCTGCTGAGCGCTTAGATGTTCTTTTAAATACAGGTGTGTACACGTTTTGAAAATGGTAGGCGTTCCGTTTTTTTTAAGTCATGCAGGAATTGCAATAAAATAATAATACACCAAAATTCATTAAAAATCAACAAACACCTATCGCACAAATCAGGCCGAGGGGCACAAAAATTCATCTTTTTAGTTCACAATCTAACTATGGTTGAAAATGTATGTATTTTTTTTCAATTTTGACTTTTTTGGTTCAAAATGCAAAAGTTTGGTTTAAAATTTATCTGTTTTAGATGCGGTTTCTAGTATTCTGCTGAAAATTCATCCCTCCAGGTTGAAAATTCAACTTCTTGGTTGGAAGTAACCTACTTTCTTACAAAATCATAATTTTTGTTAAAAATGTATTTCTTTAGTTAAAAATTTAAATACTTTATTTAAAATGTGCTGTATCGGTTGCAAATTATTTTCTTCAACTGCAAATGCAAATATTTCTTTCATAATTCAATTACTCGGTTAAAAAAGAGCTTTTTTGATGAAAATTCATATTTTTCATTTAAATAATCAACTGTTGTGTAACACAAATTTGTCTGGTTGGCTTAAAAATTTAACTATTTATTTGAAAACTCAACTCATTTGTTTACAAGTTTATGCAATTTACATTGAATGAAAAAAATTTATGTCACTTTATTGATAATTGTAACAGTATTACGTGTATTTTAACTAATTATAATAGCAGTACTTAGTAATATGCTATTATTATTGAATATAATAATCAAGAATTCACAAAATAATAACAAATTAATAAAGAAATATGGACTCATCCACAAATTCCGTAATGTATTTTTCTTGCATTTTCACCCCCCCCCCCTCTCCATGTATACTAGGGTGGTCCAAATTCATACCTGCAAAAATTCGACTTTCGATTTTGGGTGATAAATCCCCCCTCCCATTTTGTTGATTTTCTTGAAAAATAAATTACGTATTTTTTTTCAACGCTAACCCTCAAAAAGTGGAAAATAGCAGTTTTCTGTCAAATTCATGCTAAAGACGGTATTTTACAAAAAATGTCAACGTGATTCATCTTTAATCGATAATTAAGGAGTTGTAAAGTATATTTTTAATAACTTTAAATTGATAGACAATTATTATTTATTTGAACAATTTTCCCCCCAGTAAATCGTGAAAAGTTATTACCTTTCGGTATAAGTCGAAAAAGTTGATGAATGTCAAGAGTGGTAGTTCTTGTTTAACTTATTTGGTAATTATTTAAACAGTGATTATTTTTTTAAATAATGTTTTCTCTGTAAATCGTAAAACGTAATTCTTTTCTGCAATTAATGACACAATAAACGAATGATAAAAGTAATATTTTTTCAAAAGATATTTTGCAATTATTTAAATAACTATTAATCATTCACTTGCGCTTGCTCATAGGAAATTTAGAGAAAACTCGAAATTTTTCCAATCTCTCACACTATGTCGCTCAATATTTAGTATTTTATTATCTCATAACATATACCCTATATTGTTTAATCAATAATTATTTATTTAAAAAATTTATATTAATTAAAAAGTTGCTAATTATTCTATCGAAAAAAATATTACTCCTAAATTCCTTTATTTGTGTCATTAATTTCAGAAAGTAATAAATTTTTACGCTTTACAAGGGAAAAAAATTGTTTATACAAATCCATATTTAAGTAATTACCGAAAATCCTCCAAAAATATATTGCTTTCAACATTTTTTAATTTTGTCATTGCTTCCAAAAAATAATAACGTTTTACGACTTTAGGGAGAACAAATTGTTTAAGCAAATAACAATTGTGTAAATAATTACTAAATAAGTTAAAAAAGAACTACTTCTCTTGTCATGCATCAACTTTGTACGATTTATTACGAAGGATAATAACTTTTCACGAATTACAGGGGGGAAAATTGTTTAAACAAATATTCATTGTTGAAACAATTTAAAGTTATTAAAAATATGCTTTAAAACTCGACAATTTCGATTAAAAATAAATTATGTTGAAGTTTTCATTAAAATACCGTCTTTAGCATGAATTTGCTAGGAAACTATGTTGCTATGGTGACAATACTTTAATTTACAAAAAATTTGTGACAAGTACTTCTTTTTTCAATATTTTTTAAAAACGAGCTTTTTCCATTTAAAACCCCATGTTAATTTTAGAAGCCCCGGGCCACGGGTTAACATTGAAAAAAAATTACGGAATTTCTTTTCCCGGACAACGAAAAAATGGGGGGGGGGGGGATCACCAAAGTCGACAGTTGAATTTTTTGACCACCCTAGTGATATACCATGATATTTATTCCTCTCCCATCCCTAATCTACCTATAGACATATAAAACATAAATAGACAACGTTAATACCAAATATCTTTCAAGTATAAAAAACTATATCCTTTTTTAAATATTATAGTTAAATATAAAGCACTGAGTCAATACACCGCAATATCAACATCGAATTATTTTTGTTTGGCAGTTAATTCTTATCCGTTGAAAAATTCACCATTAAATTTTTGTTTAAGAATTTATAATTTTTGGTCACGATTTTCATTATTGAGTTCAACATTTAATTATTTAGTTAAAATTCAACAATTTGTTTTAAAAAACTTCTTAATTTTTGGTTTGAAAATGCATATTTTTTAGGGAAATAATACCACTTTGGGTTAAAAATGCAACTGTACGAAAGAAAGTTAATCGATTTCGGTTAAAAATGGCCTTTTTTATTAAAAATTTAGATTATAGACTTAAAAAATGCAACTCTTTTGTTGTAAAATTCGCTGTTTTTTTTTTGGTTTGGAATTTAACATTTTTAGTTCAAAATTAACTTGTGTGTTGAATATTTATGTAGGGTAGACCACCCTACAGTGAATAATGATTTACAATAGATAATCTTAATTAAATGGAAATCATAAAAAAATTAATTACAGTGAAACCCTTTAATAGTCCTCCCTTCTATAGCTCTTCCGAGAATTGAGCTGCACGGGGTGCGCATGATCTGCGGTTGCCACTCAGCCGAGTTCTCAGGCGTGAGCAAAGAAAAGAAGAGCGGGCTAAAATGAGTTAGTTCCCACCCACCATCAGCCCCAAAATCGACACTATGGAAAAGTTTTACTGTGTTTTTTTCATCATAACATTTAAGTAAGGATACCATACTTTCTGGCAAAGTTTCATTGAAAGGTTATAATAAATTATTGTGTGAGAGCAATAAATTAATTTTCCAAGGGAAAAAATTTTTCGCTTCTTCATTATTCATACTTTTTACAACAATGATATATTTCTATGGCATGTTTATACAATAGAATCAAAGTTTGAAGTTTAATGGACAGAATTGATTGATACAAAGTGCTCTTTCTTTATTATTTATAAATACTTGAGGACTTTTTCTTTGACATTATATTTTCCCAGAGTATATATAACCAACAGTAGATAATCGTAAAAATTTTTTATCAAAGTTGGCAGTTTATCGATTGCTACACAGTTGCTTCAAGTCAGGTTAAATGATATGAATGTTAAACATCGCGTACCAACCGTACCAGTCTCACTGAATGTCACAGATAAATAAAATGTCAAAAATTTGAGCTTTTTTGCTTTTAGTAAAATTATGATAAGTTCAAGTATAATTTACTCGATAAACTCACTTGAATGGTAAGTTTACTAATGATAAATCATAATGATCTAGAATGGAGTATTCTGCTATGCCCACAAGCAATACTATAAACTATTATCTACCTCTTGATGGATAGAGGTGTCGAAATCTTACCCTTGACCAGGTCTAATAAAAATGTTTGATACAGCTAATTGACTAATTTCGAGATATTTTGTTCTATAAGAATATTCAGTGGAATATGTAACCTTTATTAAAAAACGAAAATATTTCTTTCTTTTTGGAAACTGGTGCAGTTAAATGCTGTTGATTTTTCCATATCTGCTGTAGAGTGGTTCACCCTACATATTTGGTGAAAAATACCTCTTCTTTCGTAGAAATCAATTTTTTAAGTTCAAGATGCAACTGTTTGGCTGCAACTTAATCTGTTTCACTTGTTTATTTTAGTGTTTTGCTGAGACACAGACTTTTTTTAATTTAAATGTTTTTAATTAAAAAATAAAAAATCCCTTTTACCATGTTTTATACCAATTCTATAAAGTCTTAAATTGTTGTCACTTTTTGGGGTCTCAGGACCCGAATTTACACTAGGATGAACCTCAAACTCGTGACTGAATTTTATTTTCGAAAAATTCTTTGGCTCCCAAGAGCGGGTTTTGTTACAATTAGAAAAAAATAATGTTGTATTCCAAAAATAAGATAAGAATAATGATAAATCATAAATATCCTTCTAATAAATAATACTCAAAAATGAAGGTACCAATAAAGAGTGTAAGATAGAGCGTAAACCGTACTGAATGATTAAAGCATTTGAGCAAAAAGTTGTCGAGGTTAGGAGTGACCTCATTTACAAAATTATTATTTTTTAATGAAGTATTTGCGATAGCATTAGCAATGACGTTTATGAGATTAGTTGAATTCGGTGAATGCAGAGACAAACAATATCAGTGTTGTAATACAACTGTTCAATAAAGATTTTTTAATCAAGCCAATTTCTTTTGTTTGCCCTATAAAATGTTTTTTTTACTCTACTAAATTCTGCTTTTAAGCCTTATCAAATAGTTTTTCAAACCTAAATAGGCGAGCATTCGTTTTTCGTCTGTCATTAATGAACTGATACAAAAATGATAAGTTTATTTTACTGACATTATGACTTCAGTAATTGCAATTACTAGCAATGTACACTAATCCTTAAGTTATTTTAGTTATTAATGATTAGTAATTTTTTTCTAAATTCTCTTCGATATCAAATGTTGGTCGTGCAGTCATGGACTCAAGGTGCACAAGACGTACTGTTATGATTAATAGAATTTTTCTATGTATATGCCAGTATACATGCATGAATGGGAATATGTCTGACATGAACCAAATAAGGCGTAATAGAATTAGTGTGTAAATAATTCGAAGTTTTCCTACATGGACCATTGACTTGTAATTACCAAATGTTGCTGGAGGTGACGCATATGCCTATTTACAAATTTCACAATGTTACCTTATCATTGATTAAATAGAGTTGAAAATCGTTTCCCTGATAGCATTCTTATAAAACACTTTCGCATTTTTCACGCTTCCTATTTCTATAGCATTCTTTCATTCATATATACTGCCCTAAATAAATGAATAAATTTTTACTCATCTATCTATCGAATTAATGATTATTTAAACCTATAGAATTAGTTCTTTTTTTTCTTTACTAATAGTTAATGACTGACCTTTCTTGAATTGAATGAGTAAAATATCGCACTAATTGAGATTTAAGGTGTGATAACTATATTTTTTCTTACTCTTGTTTGTCCTTATAGAACTTTATTATGTTAAGATCCTCATTTTAATGACAAGGCATTGGTTTTAATTGAGTGACAGAGAAAAAATAATTTCTACTTTGTCTGCCTGTGTTATATGTGAGCACAATTACATTGAAACACTTCTTGCACGTTCTTTAGCAGTCAGAAAGGAATGAAATCACTTTTTCGGACAAAAAAAGCATTTTTGGAAATACTCAAAAAATAGTTTAAAATAGCGCAAAATATAATAGGAAAATTTGGTAGGTCTCTTGAAGAAAAATAACTTTTTCTTCATACTGTTTCCCACATCTTGCCTACTTTATATTATTTATTATAGCTATATATTTAAAATAGAATGTTGAGTTGCACGAAATATTTGAGTGTTTGAAGCCATTAAGGTTCTTGGAATTTTTAAATAGTTCAAAAATTTCGAGTATTTGAATTCTTTACGTCAGCTTTAACTCTTTTCGACTACTTTCAAAAGCCCACTTGATGCGGCACGATGTTTCGAGTATTTTGCACATCCTTATATTAATCTAAGCCAAGTCTTAAAATATATATTTAATACTACAAGTAATATTCTTAACTTTAGGGCAAAACCAATTAATGCTTGAAAAATAAAATTTTACATGTTTGGATTACGGCGGGCGGTATACTAATAAATAAGTTGCTCGAAATAAAATAAAATACGCACAATCGTTAGTATATCATTAGTTTATTTTTCATAGATAATACAGCATTTAGTTGGGCTTCTAATTTGGCTTTAAACCCAAAGGATTAAGTATAAATCTGAAAACTCATACTTGTGCTTTTCTTTTGACAATAATTTTCAAGTTGAATGAGCACGATGTTCCGGATGTGATCCAGCTCCATGTTTATCATGGTGTTCTGATTCATGTTCATGATGACTTTCCTTGTGTCCATGTCCATGAACAGGTTCATGATGCGCTTCATTGTGCTCATGTTCTTGATGATGCTCATGTGATTTACCAGCTGCATGTTTATCAGTTGCATGTTTATCAGATCCATGTTTATCAGATGCATGTTTATCAGATTCATGTTTATCAGATGCATGTTCATCAGATGTATGATGATCAGTTACATGCGGATGATCTCCGTGCTCAGAAGATGTATGATGATCAGCTGTATGTGCATGATCATTTTCATTATGACCATGTGCTTGATGAGATTCATGCTCAGCCATTGGATGAGAGTCATGCCCAGGTGGGTACGCGGATGTGTGATGCTCAACATATACATGTGTACGATGTCTTCCATGGGCATCTTGTGTACTATATACAGTGGTTTTAGTATGTTCACCATGTTCATAATGTTTGGAAAATACGCTATGTTCATCATGACCAGGATGTGTAACATGTTCATCATGCCCAAGATGTGAAGCATGTTCAGAATGTGCACCATTGCCTGCATATCCATCATGTTTAGGAAGTTTGTCATATTCACCAGATCCAGGACGTGCACCATGTTCATCACGTCCAGATTGTGAGTCATATCTTGCTTGTCCAGAATGCGGACCATATTTAGCATTTCCAGAATATGCATTATAACCAGCATGTCCAGGTGAAACATATACAGCATGTTCAGGAGGACGTGCACTATATTCAACATGTCCAGAATGTGCACCATATCCAGAATGTCCAAGATGTTCAAATCTGAGATTTTCAGGATGTCCAAATCGGTTATATCCAGCATGTTGCATTCCAGGGTGTCCTTCTTGTCCATATGGTTCCATGCCCATTTGTAATTGCTTCAGTTTCTTTTTATGTTTATAATGCATTATACTTCCTACAATTGCTCCTCCTCCTATTGCTCCTACTCCACCTGCTATTAGTGCATCCTTGTTGCCTGAATCTTCTTCCTTTGCTGCTCCCGTTTCTCCTGCAGCGGGCGCTGCAGGAGATGCTGCTGGCGGCGCTGCAGGAGGTGCAGCAGGGGGCGCTGCGGGGGGTGCTGCTGGTGGTGGTGAAGCAGAAGAACCTTGAGCTGAAGGGTCTGTTAATCCTCCTCCAGAAGCACCTCCGGCTGAAGGGTCTGTTAACCCTCCTGCAGAAGAACCTCCTGCAGGAGGTGCTGCGGCACCACCTGCACCTCCGGCACCGGCTCCAGCACCTGCCCCTAAAGCACCTCCAGCTGAAGGATCCGTAACACCTCCTGCAGAAGTACCTCCTGGAGCAACTCCTCCTAAACCACCTCCTGCAGGACTTCCTCCTAAAGCACCGGCTCCAGCACCTCCTCCTAAAGCACCGGCTGCAGCACCTCCTCCTGCGGCACCTGCCCCTAAAGCACCTCCAGCTGAAGGATCCGTAACACCTCCTGCAGAAGCACCTCCTGGAGCAACTCCTCCTAAACCACCTGCTGCAGCACCTCCTCCGAGAGCGCCTCCTGGAGCACTACCTCCTAAAGCGCCTCCTGCTCCTAAAGCGCCTCCTGCTCCTAAAGCGCCTCCTGCTCCTAAAGAGCCTCCTGCTCCTACAGCACCACCCCCTAAAGCACCTCCAGCAGAAGGATCTGTCATTCCTGTTGCTTGTGCATCCCCAACGTCTAAAAAATAAGAAATCAAAAAAAGCAACAGATTAATCTGAGCAACAAAAACCACTACTGTATCGCCACTGCCTATATGCTGATAAGTACTCAAAATCGATTACCTTACGATTTTTTTTACGACAAAAATTTAATTATAATGAAACAGACTGTGGTAATTCGTAATTACTAACTCTGATGTTTCTTAACCAATATGGCAGGCCATACGCTTAAAAATGTTATTTTCATGAAAGTGGATCAACGATTTACAGTTTTTAAAATTTTCCCTTCAGATTCATTATCCGCTACACAAACAAAACCCATAGTTGGTATTTTTCAGATCTCAGAGAGGGCATCTCGATAAGTAAAACTTTGTTTATGTATGGACCGCTATATCGGATCCGCCATTTCAAACTTTGCAAATCTGACTTCAGTTTTCATATGAGAGACCAAGAACACCGTTGGTCTGTGTACTTTCAAGCATATAGGCGGATGCGTTTCTGAACTTTTATCCAATAGCGAATTATCTAGCCATTAATTTGTTTCTAAATTATTGTTTGCAAATTAAATCGCATCAGCATGCATTTTGCATAGGTTCTACTGGAAATTAGTTAAATATTCAAAGAAAACTGGAGTAAAATCCAAGGAACAAAGTATTATCACATAGGGCGACTGAACTAAGTGTAAAGTTGAATGATAATGAGATTTTTGCGGATTACGGTTGTTTGCGATATCGCAAACATTTTAAGATCAATTTGAAATTTGATGGTCAGCTGGATTTTGTTACTGATTTTGACTATGAGCAACCCTGCAAATATTTTAGGAAATAATTCAAATAATCCAGCAGGTTCTTATAGCACAAAGCTTATTTTTGGACTTAATTGATTCAAAATGGACAATATTTTTCAAGTATTATATATTTGGTACGTTACATAAACTTGAAGTAAAATTTACAATAAAACTGCTTACAACCGTAATAATAATTTAATTTTTTAATTGATATTCTGCATTTTTATTTATTTTTATTTTTATTCCTTTAATTTCTATCCTAAAATGTTACTGGGATACCAGATAACCATAATCAACAAGAAACTCCATATTAACATTTAAATTTTATTTAGACTCGGTTCAAAAAAATGGTATTGATCAATATGTAAATATTTTTTTAGCAAGACCATCATACAAAAAATAATATATTTACCAAAATATATGCCGAAGGCTACGGAGGCAACGAGTAGTGCAACAACAATCAACCTCATTTTGTTGGATTAGTAGAACATTTTTCTTCTACAGTTTTGAGAACGTTTGCTAATAATTTTTTAAAAGATCGTTTCTTTATACATATTATACTTGCTCTTATCTTGAAGTCTGTAAAAATGTATTGCGCATTTTATACGGCACGAACATAATAAAGTTTCACATGATCAGAAATTCTAATCTTATCATTCTTCTCAAGGAGTGTCAATAAGCTTATTACGTTTTAGCGTGGTTACCACACTTTTTTTTTAACTTTCCATTCGATAATAAATAGAATATATAAGTTTCGATGATGAAATCTGATCGGGTTGAAAACAAGAATCGAAGTCAGACATAGAAACACGGTTTTCCCATTAAAAAAAATATATTGATTTTAGGAATAATATGTTTATGACTCAAAGTATTCCCTTTTTAATATTCTGCATTCTCTAACCTTAAGAGAATATTTTATTCCAAAACCTTGATACTTTTTCAGATCAGTGAAAAAATTTGAATTGTAAAATATGATCATAGATAAGGAAGAAACTTCAAAATAATTTATTCCGTCATATATGCATGAAAATGTCACATTTTGACTTCTGATAAGGAAAAATCTTCTGGCAATCTGATTCCAGATCTGGGCCAGATCTGGCACTGGTTCACAATTTTTGAAAAATTGTCAAGATGTCTAAAATTGTACAAAAAAGCACATTAACACTATTAAAATATTTTGTTTTTCTTATCTCTTTGACATTTTAGTCTGTACCAGATCTAGTACGGACCTTCTATAACATAACAATTTCTAAGTGTCAATCACAAATTTTGTTTCGTCATTTTTTATGTATCCATATATTGATTGAAAATTGATTAAAATACATGTAGAATGCCTGAAAACATAAAGGTTCTTAAACATACGTTTGACAAAAAGCCAATTTATATATATCTCGAATATTCAGTTTCTTTCAAAATCTTATATCAGTATATTTATCAAGAAATTATTACCGCTGATAATTTCCATATACAATAACAGCCTACATACAATAAAAAACGTGCTAGTTTAAAAAAATTTTAAAGGCTGTTATTTTATCTGTAACCTTTAAATTTCGCAGTTTAGAGAACACACTTTTCAACGGCAAAATCGGTTTTTATGATAAAAAACAATTGAACTAACATGTGCTTGGTTGGTTTGTATAATATAAATGACAGCAGATCATAATCTGACATAAATATTCGATAAATTGTTGACTTTTGTTAAGTGACACTTATTATTGCGCGACAGTTTTTGCACACTAACAGCCACGGTGGAACTCACGCGAAAGTGACTTTAGATGGGACTTTACTATTATTGTACTTTATAATGTTATACTTTGTATAAAATCTTCGTAAAAGTATCTAATATGAATTATTTGTTAATTTATTGATACGATTGAATATGCATATAATTGGAAATAGATGTATCTGAATGTCCAAGAATATGATAAATAATTGAATTTGGGATGGAACATCCTTGGCATATCAAATTGGGGCATTAATGGGATATCCTAATGATATTTTGAGATATCCCTGGGCCATTCCAGGGATATCAAGATTTCCACCCTGTACAATATTATTCGGAATATCCCTAGGATTTTCTGAAACATGCCCAGGATATCCTGGAAGATAAAAAGGATATCCCTTCGATATATAATTATATAATTATTATTATTTAAATTATCTACTATTTTTAACGCTTAATATACTGTCATAATTTGAATTGTTTATGAATGTGTCATCCATATTTATATCTTATAAACCTAATGGAAGCTGATCCTGGTTTTTACTAATTGCCCAATTAAATAAAAATCCACAAGTGACTAGCAATTTGCGGATTACACTAAAACATCCTGCTACAAATAATTCTAAGTTTCTTAAACAGTTGCCTATTTAATCAAAAATTTATGATTGTTATTAATTTTAAGAAAAAGCTATACAATAACAACAAAATTAAAATTTGAACTTGTGGAATATAGTTATAAAATAATAACACAGAAAGTTTAAAAAAAATAATATGAGAATGAAAAGATTTAAAAATTGTTATAAAAATATGATTTCTTCGGAACGGAGTTGACGAACGTGCTGAAACGTTAGTTCTATTCCAGAGAGAACTGGTTCTTCCATTGGCGGAGATGAAGCACGCGCCGCGCGTGCCACTCGCGTGTCATGTGTCTCCCTTCTAAGGTAAGAGTGAGCGACAAAGGTAGAAATAATACAACTGTACTTAATAACCAAACACATCAGATCTGAAATTGAGATTTTCAAATGGAAATTCCATTTCGTTATTAAATTGAGCCATAATTATATTTTAAATAGAATATCAAGTTATTAACAGATTTTAATTAAAATTCTAAAAAGTATGATCGCATTCTATTTTGCATTAGTAAATTAAGCTTTTACCTGCAAAATAGAAAAAGGAATCTACAACTCAATTATTTATTGAAGTATGGACTGAGTAGATGAAAAACTGCATTTCTGAAATTCTAGGATTTATCAGTAACCTGGCTTTAGTTTTTCCTGCCCATTATATGATTCAAAGACCAGCTTTCATAATACAATAGACTAAAATATAATATACTATAATATAATATAATATAATATAGTATAATATAATATAATATAATATAATATAATATAATATAATATAATATAATATAATATAATATAATATAATATAATA
>JAAAKG020053262.1:7238-18249 GCA_010014905.2 Druon quercuslanigerum
TGGAATAACTTATGAAAAAAAAAAAAAAAAAAAAAAAAAGTTTCCCTTTAAAAAAAAAAAAACCTTTTGTGTTATTTTAACCCCCGTGTTTCCCCCCCCCCCCCCCCCCCGTGTAAGGTGCTGATCTTTAGAAAATATATACTTTACCACAATCTAATAACATCATTTCAGTCTAAACAATGTTTACACTGCCTTTCAAGTGCAATAAAAAATCCTAATAGATTACGTTTGGAAAATGAACAGATAAATAGTGGAAAGGGTGGAGAAGTTCTGTTTCCTAAGTTTTTGGTTTGAGGCAGGAGGAGGAAACGAGGTGCAGGTGAGAAAAAGAATAGAATGTGCGAGTAAAGTGGTGGGTCGGGTAGTCTTTATTTGATCGCGGTCGATCTGCCGGACTTACCTTCTCCACTCGACTTCCCCCCACATCCCTGACTGATCGAGAGCGCTGTGTCGAGCCTTGCCGGCGGTGGGCCCCTTTGTTCTAATGAGGAATAAAATACGAAACATACAAATTTTTTTCGATTCCAACGGCATGTCATTTGCAATCAAAAGATTATAATTGGGATAAGCTCTTGCAGATTTTAGATGATTTTCTGACACTGGCTAGGTAGCATCATGGAATTTCACGTAGTATAGTTGAATATACAACAGTTTATTTTTTAGAAAATTCGTCTGTTGACAATGCAACTGTAAAATTTTGTAGCAAATTTTTCTCTGGGAAATTTAAATGTGGATTTTGTAACAAAAAAAATTAATTTTCGATAAACAAGACAAATTTTGAGCGACAAATTGTTCAATTGACAACTAAAAAGAATACACTTTTTAATCGAAAATGGAATAGTTGAATTTTCACTTTAAAAAGTGAATTTTATGCAAAATATTGATAATATTGATATGGAAACGGTCTTAATATAGAATATATTGAATTTGAAGATCATCCATAAATTATTATTACATAAAACTCCTAATCTTTAAATATCTGATAATAAATTGAAATAATATAGATTAAAATAATTAGGTATTATTATTCGTATTATCATGATTAATATTATTCTAAATCTGAATAGGGGCAAAAATAGCAAAATGTAAAAATATAAATAAATACTTTAAATACCAGATACCAAAAAATTATAAGGCGTTAACGGTGCAGTTACTTATTCAAATAAGTAACGCGTTACTGTCAAACAATGGTTGTGGCTTTAATAAATAATTTTTTAAGAAACTGACGTCTTTTAAGGAATTTATATTTCTAATTGTAGTAGTCGTATATTTAATCTCTCCATTTTACGGATTTAAGGGCCTCCGTTGTATAGGTTAATCGAGATAATTGGCCAAATTTAGATCAATTAGTCGAGAATTTTAAAAACGCGTATTGAAACGAAGGGTACTCTGAATTAATAAAGAATGAAAGAAAATTTTGCAATAAAAAAAAAGATCAAGATATGCATGCGCTCATAACAGAAATAAAACAATTACTTGAAAAGTTAATGCCACGACCAAGCTTAGAATGGCAATTAAGAGAGACTTATGAAAATCTGAGAATTGAATACAAAGTTTATATTTCGAGAAACGCTTTTTCAAATTTTTCAGAATATGACATTTTAGGACGGGAGTGGGAAAAGAATGAGCAAAATCTAAAATTAGTGGACAACAATTAAGCATTTTAGATAAAGAGGATAAAAAAAATAACAAAAGTAAAAGTGATCAAGGAAATGATAAAAGTCAAAATAATATTCAAAATGAGAATGAGAATAGGAATCGAAAACAAAATTATAATCAAAATCAACTAAATAGACAATTTGAATCTAGAGTTCCAAATGGTTCCAAATTATAATGATAATAATTTAAGAAACCAGAACCCAGCTGGCCAATTATTTAATGCAATTAGTCATCTATTAAGAAACACACAGGCACAATTAACACACAATTATTCGGAATAATAGGAGCAGATATGATCGAAAAAATAGGTTTGAAAGTGGATTACGAAAAAAATATTTGGTGCTTACCAGAATCACCAAATATCAAATACGCGGTAGAAGGGAATTTAAATAAAATGCAGGAACCGATAATTAAAGAGACGGGAGAGAATAAGAATAGAGAAAGTAAAGAAGATAGATTAATATTCGGAACAAAGATTAGCCTGAGAAACAGCATGCGAGAGAAAGAGATAGATTTGCTACTGTGCGATGTCTCTTCTCCCGTTTCGCCATACATTATTGCACCCCAAGCCCTCCTTATGGGTCATGTACAGTGTATGGGGCATGGTGTTTCACATTCTAAACCCTACAAGGCGAGCAACGCAACACTGGCACGAGCCAGCGCAGGTGTCAGTAGATTAGATAAGTTGTCTCATCGGACGCTTCAGTCTTGCCAGGGTTCAGGAGTTGGGACAGGTTTTATAAGGAAACGAACAAAAGGTTTATAATACAAAAAGATAAACAATATATTTTCCTATAAGAATACATTTCTAATTGGGTTCTAAGTGTGGTGGTGTCGCGTGATCGCGTGAGTGTCATATATGTGTGTGGGTGTGTCGTTGCCATTCTTAAGTGGTGTTTGTGGTGCGTTTCGGATGTACAAGAAGGTGTGTGTTGTCCATGTGAGTGGGAGAGAGTGGCTATTAGGCGGTAAGCTATGCGTCAGGTAACGAGGACGAGGGCAACGGATCGGAGCGCGTGAAGTCCCATGCGTAGCTTTCCGGAGCGGAGGTCTTAGGGCTGTCCTGGGGCCGTACTCTGGAAACCAAATGAAATTGGGGCGTTGGGTTAGCTGTGTATACAGTTCATCTGTCGTGCGTGCGAGGAGTAGGGGAACCAGGTCACCTCCCCGTGTTCGGTTCAGGTAGGTACAGGAGGCGAGGATGTCGTGGCCCCGAATACCGTCGGAGGCTGGAGTTGTCTTCCTTAAGTTGGCTACGAGGAGCGGCACTAGGAGTTACGGAAGGTTGTCTGACCGCCTACTGGGAGTGTAGGACGGCCAGAGGAGTTGCACCAGGTGAGAGATCCCCGATGTTACTCGGCTCACCGCACCGGACGAACTGCCGTTCTGCGTGGCGCAGCTGGGTATACAGCCCGTGTCTGCGCGGCGCGTCTGCGCACTGGACGGTGGTGAGTGGAAGGGAGCAACATCGGTGAACTGGTGTGCGCGTGGGCCTGGGTGCTATATAACGATTCGTTACAGAATTTTGCGAAGAAATTTTTTGAAGGCAAAATAGATTGAATGAAGTACAACAAGTGCAATTAGAAAATTTAATTAAAAGAAAAGTAATAGATCAGGGAACAGAATTAAAACCCACCCATTTAACTAAACATAAAATAGATGTACAGGGTCATGAGCAAAGATAATATTATGTATCACCAAAAATAAGAGAGTTTATGTATGACGAAGTAGATAGACTCTTGGAGGAAAAAATTATAGAACCATCAAATAGCGACTGGTCAAATCCAATAGTAATGATATAGAAACGTCATGTAAAATAAAGGTTTTATTTACATTTTAGAAAAGTAAATAAAATAACTAAGAAAGATGTATAGCCTATTCCCATAATGTTGAAAATATTTGATACATTGAGATCAGCGAGGCACATGTCAAAGATAGATCTTCGTTCAGCATATCATCAGATACCGTTGGACGAGGAACATAAACCGATAACAGCTTTTATTGCTCGGGACAAATAAATGTATTAGTTTAAGAGGATGTCATTTGGTTTGACAAATACTCCTGCTACATTCCAGAGCCTTATGGACTCAATTTGGATGTTCCGAAATAAAATATTTGGGTTTTGAAGTAAAATGAAAAAGGGTCACAGGTAGACAAAAAAAAAATCAAACCTGTTTTAAATTCTCTAAGGCCAATGACAGTTAAATAAATACAAATAAGATAGGAATGGGATCTTGGTATAGAAAATTTATCCCAAAATGTTCGGAAATAATAGAACCACTGTAAAAACTATTAAAAGGATATACGTGGGAACAGTCGAACAAACAGGAACAGGCGTTCTGTGACCTGTAATAGCCAACATCTCTATGGAACATTTAGAAACCAAAACCTTCAATCAGTCCAAGCTTAAACTGGAATTTTGGTTCCGTTACGTGGACGACACTTTTGTCATCTGGCGACATGGACTAAATGAACTAAATAAGTTTTTCGATTTCATCAATCAATTACATCCTAATATCCAATTTACCATGGGAATTGAACAGTATACATAAGAACAACATAACCTGATACCTCGTGAAAGCATTAAGTCTAAACCCTTTTTTGTTTTATACCGTCTCCCATTATTGACTTTACCCGCTTCTCGATTTCCAAATCCAAATCCTTTTCCTTAATTTGTGAGATCCCTCACACTGGATTGAAAAGAGGTCAAATGAAGTAAAGATATAAAAACAATTGATTGAAAGATATTAAACACTTTAGTACACAATGTGCGGATTTTTATTGCTATATTTCGAAGGCTACAAATAAAAACAGCTCATGGCAAATTTGAGACAGAAAAAGGAAGTTAAATAAGTTTTACAACTGGTCGATTTAATTGACCTGCTGCAGTTTTAAGAGTCACTGAACGAATTTGACCATTAGAGCATGGATGGACCATAATTATCCGGTCCAGAAGCTATTTTGTAGAAGACAATTACTCCTGTAGTACCAGTACAAGATCTCGGACCTTTAGAGAAGGTTTCTGCTTCTACCTTTTTGAACGAACTTGTAGTTCGTGCAGATATTCGGAAGAACATCTCTTCCAGAAAGTCTGATGCATCTGCGTCAGGAGTTGCCAATGCGCAGACGGTGTGAGCGTATTATTGAGTAAAGAAGATTCCGGCACGGTGTGTAGAGGAGACGCAACAAGAAAGTGAGCTGGTTTTAAGGCGGCAAGATCATTAGGATCGTTCTTTAACGACTGTATCGGTCTCGAGTTCAGGCAGGCTTCTACCTGAGCAAGGTACGTTGTCATTTTCTCGATAGTGAGGGTGGTATCACCCAAAACTCGCTAATCATTCTGGTGATCCGTAAGATAACGGACTATTTTAGAATCTTCAGCAGAAAACTTTTTTCGTAGTTATCGAACAGCTCCCACGAAGTTAGTGCTGTTGTCACTATACAGTCGTACAAACTCCTCGACGAGCCGCAAATCTCTTAAAAGCGGCGATGAATGTATATATAGTAGCATCTAAAGCGATCTCTAAATGAATCGTCCGATTAGCACAAAAAACGAAGATGACAATATAACCCTTATAAGCCTTGTGACTCCGTCTTTTAGAAGTACGTATCCAGATAGAGCCGGCGTAGTCTAGACCAGCCTCCGAAAAAGGTTGCAAAGTTTGTTTGACCCTGAAATGTGGCAACGGAGTCATCATTTGAGTACAAGGTAACGGTCGATGCTGAGCACACGTTACGCGACGACTCAACACTTTTTTTTACTGTAGAGCGGCCCGTCAAGATCCAGTACCTTCTCGGAAGATATGAAGCTTAGCCAATGAACTTGCGTTTAGCAGGGGAATCGTTTCTCGTCCTTACGGATTTCTTCCGTATAATTCTCTCGTGTATATGCGATCAGGCGTCGCAAAGCCAAATCAATCATAGTAGATGTTAAAAGACAGGGTGGCTTGTCGATACATTTATGGCTGTGCCGTGCAAAGAATTGTAGACCGAGAGCTGTGACTCAATAATTTTATCAAGGACGAGTATTTCGTAAGGAGTGACCAAGGTGATTCATCTTCAACGACAGCAGAAAGTACTATCTTCTGTTCCTCTTGATTGATAGCAGGGTCGATGTCCTCTATTGAATTGGACCAAGTTTCCGATAAATGAGCCAATCAAGATAGACTGCCACCAAATCCTATGATCTTGTAACAGTAATGATGCAATTACTCTTAAAGTACAATATGCAGGGTTGTCGATTTCAGGTACATGTCGCCAAGAAGCATCAGGTAGAATCATCTGCATCTCAGAGACACGATTAGATATGAATGTCATCCAGCGTACATGACCTCTAATCCAATCTGGAATATAGGCAGAATCCGAACGTAGATATGAAGGTACTGAAGATGAAAAATTTACAACAGATCGTATGTGTGCTACTACACGAATCAGAAGAACTGCAGCCCACAATTCCATTGTTGGAACTGAAGTTTCTCCTTTCTGAGCGACCTTCGTTTTTGCCATCACGAGTGCGATGTGATTTTCACCAGTGATTGTTTTGATTCGTAAATATACGACTGCTCCTATCGTATTTTTGGAGGCGTCAAAAGAGCCGTGTAATTAGCAAGAGACGTTGGAAGACCAACACACCCACCGTGGACTGATCAACGATGTAAGTGGTGGTAGGTCAGGAACAAACTTCAGCCAAGTTTTGTTATAATCTGAGAGCCCACAGGCGCTGCATAAAAATTTTGGCTCGGAATATAACCGGAGCCAACTATTCTATCGGATCGAAGATACGAGCAATCTCAGAGAAGACTGTCCTCTTAGTCACCACGACTAGCTCTGGTGGTCATCGAATCTTAAATCGAAAGCAATCGGAAGCTGGTTGCCATAGGATCCCTAATGCTCTAAAAATAGGGTCCTTTTCAAAAGAAAAAGAAGTAGATGTCGCTCGGAAATCAGGTGAAATTCCTTGCAAAACATCCTCTCGGTTGGATAGGCATTTTTTAAGAGTGAAGCCTCTAGCTCTTAATAATAGATCGACCAGTCGACCTTTTTCCCGAGCCTCCTCCGTTAACTCGGCTTCTGGCAGCACGTTGTCGCCGTATATCTCTTCCCTTAAGGATCAGTAGCGAGAGGGTAATTGTCACCCTCATCCTTAGCAAGTTAATGAAGAGTTCGTATCGCCAGGTAGGGTGAAGATGTGAAACCAAAGGTCACGGCCTTCAACATAAAGGTGCGAATCTCCTCGGTTGGAGACAACCCCCAGAGTAACTTCTGAAAAGTTTGATCATGTGGATGGACCCAGATGCGACGAAACATCTTCTCGATGTCCGCCGTGAAAACGACTGCGTGTCTGCGTCACCGCAGAATCACATCAGCCAATTCCGTTTGAAGTTTTGGGCCCTGATAGAGTAGATCTTTCAGAGACAGTCCCATATCTGTGCGCTGTGAAGCGTTGAACAGCACCCGTAGTTTTGTGCTCGAACTACTCTCCTTGAGTTTGCAGTGATGTGGGAGGTAGTAATCAGTAGTTGGTAGAAGGTCCTCGACCTTCGTAACCAACTCCATCTCTCCGAGTTGCGCATATATCTCAATGACATTTGCGTAAGCCTAACGCAGTCACTGGTCCCTTAGCAAATACCTCTCCATTTAAAAAAGAGCGCGTTGAGCCACCGCTTGAGAATTTCCCAATTCCATTGAGCGATCTTTGAGTGGAAGACTCACGACATGCGACCTTCACACGTTTTTTGATAAGTAGAGACAAACAGCTTCTCACACTCAACCTTGGCCATAATAGATCGAGACAAATTTGCAGGTATATCCTCCTGAACAACAAACCTATGAAACAACGATAAGAGTTCATGGTCCACAGTGCTTTGTAAAACCACAATCAACAGTTGACCTGAACAAGACTCATCAGGCATGAGTCCTGATAAAATCCAACCTAACAATTTCTACTGAGCGGTTGGAGTTCCTAATCCCCCTTCCTCCGTCCCTCTTCAAGGACGTATGCATAGACGTCCGCGCCCAGCATCATTTCCAAAATGTTTCCTTTATGAACGAAGGAGTCTGCAAAATTCAGTCCTCTTAAGTTGTCGTATGTGGCCAATAATGTCTCCCATGCTCTCTTAGAATTATCTGCTTTTGTTGAGATGTTTGCGATCAGTTGTGCCGGCTCACCTTTCAAACTGATCTTCAGATTTTGCAATTTTTGTACTTTAGGCAATTGTAAATCATCAGCACCATCGAAGTAAATAGGTCTCTAAAAGTGGGCCACTTCGTGTTAATCCCGGGAAACTTCGGCAGTTCTAATCGCGGAAAATTTGGTCAATTGCAATAATTGGTCGTATCATGATGAACTGAAATGCATTCACTTTTCGCTGATTTAGTTTCAAAATGTTCAAGGTAGTCATTTAAATAAGCCTTTCAATTTAAATATTTTTCCTCCGCCTGAGAAAAAAGGGCCAATTTAAAATAATCGTCCGCATTTCGCTTTTTTCCGCGACCATTCTGTCATTATTCCCGTCAAATTTCGGCCACGTTTTCTCCAAAAAGTCCAATCATGCTTTTACTTCATTCTTATTTATCTTCTCTACACGAAGATTATTTAAATTAGTAACGGCGTTGCATATACTCTTAACGCGAAAGATGCACGTGCTTGTCGAAATTGACAGCTCACGGCGAAAGTATTGTCACGAATGATCTGTTTCTTGGCACTATAACCACGTTCGGAACAGCTGTCTATAGCCCGACCGGTCAACTATTGTCCCTAACCGGTTTGCACCACTGGCACCTGTTCATGCGTTTGTTATGAGTCGCCGAGTACCGCTTGCACCTCTCACTCACAACACTTACGGAGGCTCGTCTCAAAGCAAGATGGCGCCACGCAAATTCACGATCAGCAACCCAAAAAACAATTATGTATCCATTTTTAGGAATAATTCAATTCAAAGAGTAAAAAAGTGAACTAAAGCAGCATCTATAAAGCTGCATAAAAAAGAATTCACAAGCATTGCAATTTTTTGCGACCTAATATTGACAAAAAAAAATCCTGAATATTTTGCTATTGTAAGTCCCAATAACACGTTTCGTGCCATTCTTAGCATAATAGAGCCATTTTTGCGCACAGAATCAATCTTTTCCCCCCAAAAAAGGCACTAGAAAAATGAATGTTTTCACTTAAAATTGCCAAAAAACAATACATTTTTTTAAACTCTTAAATGGTTGGACCGTGTTTAAGCGACCCTTAACACATGTGGAAAAATTTGCCCAAGGAAAATTTACTGCGGCCTCATCAAAATGTAGGATCTCAAACTTTTTTTATTGTATCTTTAGTCACTGGCTAAAGATACTCAGAAAAAGACAGACACAAATTTGTTTAATAATGTTAATGGGGTGGTAACCTGAGTTGTGGGTAGAGCGGTACTGAATCTCCCTTCGCCCGACCTCAGGACACTTGTATAGTGGACGTGCAGGTGCACGAGAAGAGACTGAGGGCCGTGCACGGACTCAAGTCATCCGCGACCGCGGAAGAAAGATCTCGTTGAAATATTCAACTCAATCTACTGAAATTATAAGTTTTCCATGTTACAATGTGTGCACTACAATGTGTGTATCTGAAATCAGTAATTTAGTGTGCATTAGTGACGAAAAATTTTTACTGATGTGTTCTTCTGGGATTATCTACAGTGAAAAGTGACTTTTGAAATATGACGTTAAGAGACATGTGAATCGGATAATTTAAGCTGCATCCCTATCAAAATTTGCAACGTGAAACCTGAAAAGGAGCATCAATTCAAGCTGCTTTCTAAATGTATCGGCAAAATTTTCCCCATCAGTGTTCAAAAAAGATTTAGTACAGTTTACTTAAATTGCGACACGCGTATATCCTTTAGATTAGCATGTTATGAAAAGATGTAAAAAATGCACATAGTTTCGCATTCTGCGAGTAAATTCTATTTTTCAATAACATGTGCGCGTTACTATCAAATAATGTAAAACTAAATTCTGGTTTCTTAATCACATTTACTATTTCGCTTAATTAATTTTCTTCGTAAAATTAATTTACACGATTTCAGACTTTCGGATTGGTGACGTCACTTCTCATTTAGAAGAGTCCTGTAAAATATTGAGGGAAATACTTTCATGCCCGTGACGTTATTATATAGGAGGGCCGAATTATCGGATTTCGTAAATCTTCATCATTTGAAGCCTAATCTTTCTCGAGAACCTGTACAGTTACTTAAGAACATATCGGTAACAAATAAGAATTACCAACGACCCTGGAATCTTCTAAAAAAGCGTTATCGGAACAAGAGAATTCTTATCAGTTCTCATTTAGATCTTTTGTTTTCTTTGAAGCCATTGCATAACGAAACAACAGCTCATTTAAAGAAGTTAGTTAATACAGCTGTTGAGAATCTGGAAGCTCTTAAGACACTTGGATGTCAGGTAGATAGTTGGTCTCGCTTTCTTGTTTTTTTTTTTTACTTCTTGCTTAGATGCTCTAACATGACGTGATATTGCGCACCTTTCTTCAAAGCAAGATTCGCACATTGGAGATCTTAGACGCTTGGCTAATGTAGACCTCGGAAGTGAGAAGGTTTTTGATACTATCATTGGAGCATATTTCGTTGCATATATGTTTCTTCCAAACATTCCTAAAGGACTTCCTACTACTCCTGTTGCTCAGGATGTTTATTTCAGGTGGACCTTATCTGGAGAAACTCTGGGAAATGCGTCCATAGATTCAATAAGTGAGTCACAAACATCTGTCGGTATTGATTGCTCTGTGTTGTACAATATGACCTTAGAGCTTCAAAAATTCTGGGAGGATTAAAAGATTCCTTCAAAAATTATCTTGACTTCGGAAGAACAAGAATGTGAGGATTTTTTCGTTTCAAGTCACTCACGCAATTCTGAAAGGCAATGCATAGTTCATCTTCCACTTAAGCGCAAGGTTAATGTATTTGGAAATTCCTATCGTCCAGCTCTACAAATGCTTCATCGTAAGGAGCACATGATCACATCGTTTTAACTACTGAGTCATCACTTCATTAGGATTCATCTCGTTCCTTTTTTCTACTACATCATGGAGTTTTGTTCGAGGCGAGCTCCACGACCGAACTTCGAGTGTTCTTCAATGCATCTCAGCGTACAGAAAGAGGATTTTCTCTCAATGAATGTTATGTTTATTGAGTTAATAATTAACGATTCAATGAATGACGATCTGTTTTTACCCCCGTTTAATCTTGTCTCACCGCACGCTTCAGTCAAATAGGGTTGGGGATTTTTAAAGACAATTAAAACAGATCTTTGTTCTATTAACATAAATAACAAAATGTATTCTTCCTATAAAATTACA
>JAAAKG020053273.1:0-18249 GCA_010014905.2 Druon quercuslanigerum
AATTCCATTTTTTGTACATAATTCGTCTTTTTGGTTTTATAATTAAATAATTTTGTTGAACATTCGTGTATGTTTTTCAAAATTCGTTATTTTGGCAGAGAATGTTAATCTTCTTGGTCGCAAAATCATCTTTTAGGTTAAAAATTTAGCAGTTTTTTTAGAAATTAGTTTTTTCTGTTGTTCAAGGTTATTTAAAATAAAAATCCACTTATTTGGTAGAAATTTATGTATTTTATTAAAAAATCGTATTTTCGAGTGTAAAATTAATGTTGTTTGTTCTAAATTTGTTTTTTGTTGGTTAAAAATTCTACTATTTAGCAGAAAATTCATATATTTGGTTTCTGAAATTTTAATAAAATTTTTAAGTAAATGGTTTTCAATCAATTAATTATTCGGCAAATTGGTTCTCCTTAAAATAAATTTCGGTAACCTGATATTCGCTATTTTAATTTTCGATCACTTGAAACATCGGAAAAATCAAGGTGTATGTATAAGGTGATTTCATATCCCCGACGCGTTTTTGTTCTGTTCTGCGCTAAAATTCACCTTTTTGTCGGAATACCAGAATCTGTGATGGAAGATAAGGTTTATATAAGGCCTGGGTAGGTTAGGTTAGGTGAGCTTAGGTTAGGTTAGGTGAGTTTAGGTTAAGTTAGGCGTGTTAAGGTTAAGTTGCGTCAATTGTAGGAATGAGACTCCACTGATATAGGCTTTTTAAAAAAAATCAGTCTTCAAGGCGGTATATCAAAATTTTATATCATTTTATTGAGATTTTTTTCAGGTTAGTGTTCAAAGACAACCTTTGGGATCAATTTTGCTAGCTAATTCGCATTCAGTGCATCGAAAAACATAAGAATTGATACGCCTTATCTTCAGAACAATAAATACTAATTTTTTCAAGTTTTTTAAGGTTAGTGTGAAACGCTGACGTCCAAGGCAAATAGTGACATGGGATTCGGATTCAGCGCGTCAAAATCCATAGGAAAACACATGTCGCGTCCCCAGATTATGACACTTTTTTGTGTGGCTGTTTAATCAATATTTTCTGACAAAAAGGGTTTTAATACATCAACTCTCACGTATTTTTTAATTGTAAGTGAAAATTATTAAAGTGACCTTACCAATCATATTTTCTTTTATCAACCTAATTTCTAATATGAACTAACATCTTTTCTGCAGCATTTCATTTGTAAATTAATATTTTTTTAATACATGCCTTCAAATTAGGGGCCTTCCCCACAAAACTTTTGCCTTAAGGATCTTGTTTCAGCAAATTGAATAGAAACCAATATTTTTTTACTTGTCTTTTTTTTTTATTTATTTAACCCCTGAAAGCAGAAAAAACACAACATTTTTGTTAGTTAGATAATTTTATTTTTATTTTCTCGCTATCAACGGGAAGGGAAATCGTTGAACAAGGCATCAAATAGATTTACTTTAGTACTAAGTTTGGTTTTAGCACACCTATCCCCGGAGCCCGAGTGATACATGTGGCTCTGTTAGATAAATGCACTTTTTAGGAACAGTTGGGGACCGCAAAAAGGGGGTTTCCCTGGCAATAGGTTCGGTTTCATAGATTCTTAGGTTAAGGGGGTTTTCTGGACGTAAGATGAATAGATGAGGTCTCCTGGAAAAAGGGTATTTCGAAGGATAAGAAAACCTTCTGGGAATGGATGGGTCCCAAGAAAAAGGTGGGTCCTGTGTGAAAAGAAGGATCCTAAAAGACATATGGGGTCTTGTGGAATAAGAGGGATCCTAAAAGATAAATTGAGTCTTGTGGAATAAGGGGGATCCTTAAAGATAAGTGGAGTCTGATGGGATATATTGGGTACCCTGAGATTGGTCGGATCCTGCAGGATGAAAGTGTCTGCAGGAATACATGGAGTTTCATGGGATAAAGAGGATATCAAAGGGTAGAGAGATCCTGTTAATTATAGGGGGTTCACTGAGATAAGTGAGGTCCTGTGCGATAGGTTGGATCTAATGAATTGGTGGTATTCTGTGAGTTACTGGAGTCATCTGGGATAAGCGAGGTTTTATAGGATAGACTGTGTCCCGAGAGATAGGTGGGGTCATCTGCAGTAAAGGGGAACCCCAGGGATATATGGGGACTCGTGGGATAAGGAGGTCTCCAAGAGATATTTTGGGTCCTCTCAAATGGGTTGGATTTCTTTAGGATCTTAAGAGATAAGTGATGCATGGTAGGATAGGATGGGTTTTAAAGGTGGGGTCCCCCACCAAATAGGTTTAACTTTATCTAATAGAGGGATCACCAGGAATGGGTCTGGTCTTATAGCATTGAGGAATTCCTGAAGGTCATAAGAGACAATAACTAATAGAGGATCCCGAGGATTTGGGTGTCCAGAAATATAAGAGGTCCTCTAAGATAACGTAGGTTCTATAGGATAGCTTAGGGTGCGAAGAATAGGGGAATTCCTGTTTGATAGGAATCCTTAAAGATTAGCGGAGGTCCTGTGGGATAAGTAGGTTTCCGAGGTATAGGTGTGTTTCCGAAAAATAGGTTAGGCCTTGTGAGTTAGGCTCGGTTCAGTAGGGTAAGCAAAAATCTATCGGATAGGTTGGGTGTTAATCCCCGAGTGTCAAGTGGGGTGATATAAGATAATGAGGTTCCTGAGAGATGGATAGGGTCGCGAAGGTATATTTTAGGTCCTGTGAGTTAAGTTGGGTTGCACGGGATAAGTAATATGCTGTAGGAGCAGATTCATTCTGGGGGTTAAGTGGGGTCCTGAAGGCAGTTTAGGTTGGGTCCCAAAGGCTATGTTACATTCTGTGAGATTGATTTACCCAAAGGCACTTTTTCGCCCTACTGTTGTTAGAAGCTAATTTCTATCGATGAATTTGGAACTAGAGTAAAACTCTGAGAAATTTCCCCCTGATATAGTTTTGTCCCAGAATTGATGCCGCGCCGCAAGTACGATTAGGAGTAGGAGTAAAAGGAGCTGGGGTGAGTGTGCAATGATCACTCAAGTCTGAATAAACAAAAGCGTTTACATCCGAAGCAAGACTCTCTCGAGTTTTATTCCCCACCACCGCCAGTTCCAAAAATGGCACAGTCTCAGAGTTTCTCTTTATTTCGAACGATAACCAACGCACTCTTTTGAGGTGAATATGTTTGATAGTCTAGCAGTGGCAGTGACGCCTTCCCGATAGCTCGTTTATCGGTTCCAAGACGTTTTCTCGCGTTTCTGTCGGTCCATCAATAAAACCGAGTCATTTAGCAAGTCCGAGAGTAGCGAATTTCCAAGATAAAGGAGTCTACAATAGAGTAACCAATGGTTGGTATTCGGCCAGTGTCGAAACGGCGGCCTCAATCACTCGTGATAACAATGCCGTGGGGTTTATAAATCCGCGCATTGTTGCCAACTTAAAAGCTCTCTCGACGAACGAGGAATGGTAGGGGGTAAGAGAACCGTGTTAAAGCATTGAGAGCACTTTAATGAATACGATTAGGGGCGTTAACTGCGAAGGATTGCCAACCTGAAGAAAGCCGCTCTCCAGAAGGGTTCTCGGGGCTTTTATACCGTAAATTTTCTGCCTGCTTCACTACTATAACTCACCGGGATACCAAATCATTGAAAATGTCCTCTCATTTTTCTCCAAATTAGGTTCCTTATCTTCTCTGTTTACAGAATCGAAATTTATACCTTTATTTCAGAGAAAGAAAATATATCATAAAGGTTTGGAACTCCTCGTCTATAGGGGATCCCGAAAGGGAGCGTTTACATATCACCTAACATTTAAAAAAGGGGGTGTAATAAATAATTTTGCTTTATCATAAAATTTATTTTTTAATGTTTCTAAACATTATTGATGGAAAAGAACATTTCAATTGTAAATGATTGTTTAATATTGGAAAATAATTCTTGCCTGAACATTTTGCTACCACACTATAATTTTGAAACGTTTTTGTATTTTTAAAGAGATGAAAAAAATTTAATAATGAGCAAACACTTCTTTTGCAGAATACACAAAAGAATTAAAAATTTGGTTTGATTTTAAAAGAATAATTTTGAGATTTAAAGATTCGAAAATATGTGCAAAAAGAATGTAGAAGACTCTGAGAAGATTTTTTAATTTTTCAACATTTAAAAAATGCTTAGGTAAATTGAATTTTGCAGTCAGTTAAAAGATTTAAAAAAATATATTCTTTAAGAGTCATTAGGAAATTGTAAATGATTATTTTGTGAGGAATTCTAAGAGAAAATTGAAAAATATTACAAGATATATTTTATTATTTCCTAAAATTTTTAAGAAGTGTAAAAGTTTTTGAAGAAAAATTCTGCCAATTTTCCATATTATATAATTTTACAAAAAAAGTTAAATGAGTGTAATCGATTTTCAGAAGTTTTCAAACGATTCAAAAATAAAAATTTAAGAAATTTAAATTAGATTAAAACCTGAATCAAAAATCCAATTTAACGTCCAATCATCAAATTGATGAAAACTCTTCCTCTTTTTTTATTTTTGTCTGAAATTTTTATATTTAACAGGGAATTTTTTTCAAATTGCAGTTGGAATTTTTTGTTTGTTTGTTCGGTATGGCAAGTTTTTGAATTTTGCAGAATTCAAAAAATTCCGGCAAATTTCAAATAATTTTTAAAAATTAGGAGATTTAGAATGTCTGAAAAGATTTTTAAAAAAAGAATTTTTTAAATATTTGTGTAAAAATTTTTTGAGATTTCTTATTTTGAAAAATTAAACTATAAGACAAAATTAAAAAATGCTTTTAAATTTCAAAAAAATCTTCAGAAATCTAGATTTTGAAAGATTTCAAAAATAAATTTATTTCATTAGGATTTTTCATCAATGTTTGGACTAAATTGAATAACTTAACAAAATATTTAGTTGTTTTAAAAAACTTTATATTTCTATTTTTAAAGACTTCGAAATAAAATTTTCAAGCTTTTTAAGGATTTTGAAAGGTTTCAAGAAAAGGAAAAAATCTTCATAAGATTCCTGGTAAAATTTTTAATGATTTTTTAATTTTAAAAGGCAATTTTTTCATTTTTAATTGCAATTAGGAACTTTAGAAGTTTCAAAGAGATTAGTATTATTTTCAAGCTTAAATAGATTAACGAAAATGTGAAAAATATTATAAAATTTTTTCGAATGTTCTACAAGTCCTGAAATTCTTGACACTGACTCGAATTTTAAACTTATATAACCTTTCAAATAAATAAAGTCATTGAATAAATAGATATTAAAAATTTTTAGTTTGCATTGTTAATATTTTTCTTTTAAATTATGTATTATCTTTTTGATTCCAAAATTTTTATCTTTTGGTATAAATTTTGTCTTTTTTGATTACAACAACAACTATTTAGAAAAAATGTATTGAGTTGATTGAAAGTTGAACCACTTTCTTAAAAAAATTTAATGTTTCAGATTCATTAGTTTAGCAAAAAATTGATCTCTTTGTTTGAAAAATAAATTATTTGGATAAAAATTAACTTTGTTATTAGAAATTTATAATTTCCTCTTTTTAGGAAAACATTCAAGTTTTTTCTTGCGAATTTAGCTCCTTTGTTGAAAAATTATCTTATTTAGTAAGGTAAACTGTTTTTTATTTAAATGTTAATTTTGTTTGGTTCAAAGATCAACTACTTAAAAGATTTTTCGTTGAGATTTTATCTTCATCGGTTAAAAGTTCAACCACTTGGTTAAATTTGAATTACTAAAATTATTTTTTCTTCGCTGAAAATTCATCTTTTTGGTTGACGTTATAATTGTTTATTTAAGAAGTCGTCTTATTTTATGAAATTAATCTTTTTGGACAAAAAAGTAATCTATTTTGTTAAAAAATCAAATATTTAGTTAGTAATGAACTTTATTATTAAAAATTTATCATTTAAAGTTTAAAAAACTTAATTATTTCTTAGAATTTTCGTCTCGTTTTAAAAACAATTAATATTTTTTTTAGGATTCAACTATTTTGTTGAAAATTTGTCTTTTTTGGATCAACTCATCAGGTTATCATTTAAAATTAAAAACTTTTTCTTTGCCAAAAATTCATCTATTTCGGTAAAAATTAAATTATTTAATTGAATATTAACTTTTTTATTGAGAATTTATAATTTTGAGTTGAAAGATTTAATTATTTTTCAGATGATTCGTCACTTTTAGAAATTATTTAATCTTTTTTATTCAAAATTCAATCTTTTGTTAAAAAATGGTATTTTTTGGATGAACTTGAATGTGTTTCATTTAAAATTTAAATCTGATACGGTTAAAATATTAGGTAATTATAACATTTTTCTTTTAGAATTTATTTTTTTAAATTAAAGATTTAACTATTTTGTTGAATATCAACTATCATCAAAAATATTTTCAATTTTTTGAAGAATCTTATAAAAATTTTACTTGAATTCATATAAACAAATAGGCTTAAAAAATAAATAGTTAGTCGAAACTTTTATTTTTTACTAATAATTATTTTCTCCTATAAAAGTAGAATACGGAAAAAAAATTCGAAAATTCATCATTTTAAATAAAATTTTTCTTTAGTTAACAATATATCCATTTTTATGAAAATTCGTCTTTTTGATACAAAATTAATATTCTTTGCCAAAAATTTATCTATTTGGGTAAAAGTTCAAGAATTTAGTTAAATATTAACTTTTTATCAAAAATTTATAATTTCGGGTTGAAAAATTTAATTATTTTTAGATGATTCGTCACTTTTAGAAAATATTTAATATTTGTTTTTGAAAATTCAATCTTTTGTTAAAAATTGGTCTATTTTGGATGAACTTGAATGTGTTTTATTTAAAATTTAAATCTGTTACGGTTAAAATATTAAGTAATTATAGCATTTTTCGTTTAGAATTTTTTTTTATAATAAACTTCAACTATTTTGTTGAATATCAACTAACATAAAAAATCTTTTCAATTTATTCAAGAATCTTAGAAAATTTGTACTTTAAATCATACAAACAAATAGACTTAAAAAATAAATAGTAAGTCGAAAATTTTATTTTTTACTAATAATTATTTTCTTCTGTAAAGTAGAATACAGAAAAGAAATAATCTTTTAAAAAATTGAAAGTCACACCATTCCCAAGTTTTGAGCTCACAAAAAACAAAAGACTCACATCTGTCAAAAAATGTAAACTTTCGGGTCAAAATTTTTTCCTGATTAAATATTAGAATTTATAATAAAAATTTAACACGTTTGAATCAAAATTTGCGTTTCGGAAAATAACCGTAAATAATTAAATAATCAGAAGAAACTTTTATCATGGAAATAAAAAGTGTTGGTGAAACCAAAAACACAGACAGAGAATCCTTGATCATGCAAACATTCGAAAACCCTGAATTTCATAGTTCCAGTAATTGTAAGTTGATTTTTCCAAAAAGACCACAAAAATTTTATTTAACCTTAATTGTTATTGTTTATTAATTAGATATTTCATATTCGAGCGTGAGGAAGAAATTGAGTACAACAATTTCAACTCCTACGACATCTGCTGACAAAAAGTTTGTGGTTATCGAAAAAAGTAAAGAAAAATTCCATCCAATCCCCCTGCACGGTACTCGGGGTCACTTGGGGCTTTCGGTTATAAAGCAATCAGTCAATAATGTTGAAATAAATAAAAAAACTGTTAAGGTATCGTATACGAATTAATTTTTTAATTTAATTTAATTTTTTAACTGATTGTTTAAATGTTTAAATGCAGGGTGGCCTTTTTAATCGAGGAAAAAATTTCTGACCATTTCACGGGATCAAAACTGAACTGTAATTAAAACCGCTTAATTTAAATGCTCAATAAACATTTTTATTGAGTCGAAGGAAAAAAGCTTTTATTTGCGATATATTTTCTGTAATTTTTTTTTTTCCATTTTATTTATTTTCAGGAGAATTTTTTTTTATTGGATGGGAGAAAAATTTTGTTTAATATTTTTTTCTGATTTGGAGGAAGGTTTTTTGTTTTTTTTTTTTAATTTTTTTGGAATTATTTATTAGTTTTCAGAGTCGAATTTTATATTTTTAATTTTTGTGATTCAAAAACAATTTTTTATTTAAAGAATTGTTATTGATTTGAAGGAGGTAAATTTTTATATTCGATCTTTCTTTCTAATTGAAAGAGGGATTTTTTAATCATAAGATTTTTATTGAGTTCAAAAAAAGGAAATTTTGATTATTTTTATCAGAATTGGAAAAGACCTTTTTTTATTTTTATTTTATTAAGTTTAGAGAAAAACTCCGTTATTTCTAATTTGTTTTTGAACTAAAAGAGAATAATTTTTATTAATAACAGTTTTTCTTAGTTTTGAGGAATAAATTTTCGATTTTTTCCGAATTAGATAGGGACTAATTTTGTACTGTTACATTTTTTTTGGTAGGAACGGAGAAAATATTTTTCTGAATTCGAAGAGGCCTTTTTTGTTTTCACATTTTCTTAAAATATTTGCTGAGTTTCAGGGTAGAATTGATTATTTTTCAATCTTGTAATTCAAAAACAATTTTTTATTTAAAAATTATTTATTGATTTAAAGAAGGGAAATTTTTATTTCCGATCTTTCTTCCTAATTGGAAAAGGGGATTTTTTCGTTATAATATTTTTATTGAGTTCGAAACTAGGAAATTTTGAATATTTTTATCAGAATTGGAAAAGACCATTGTTCTTTTTTTTATTTTATTGATTTTATCGAAAAAATATTTTATTTATAATTTGTTTCTGAACTAGAAAAAAGAATTTTTATTAATAATAGTTTTTCTGAGTTTTGAGAAATAAATTTCTTATTTTTTCCGAATTAGATAAGGGCGAATTTTGTACTGTTACATTTTTTTTGGTAGGAACGGAGAAAATATTTTTCTGAATTCGAAGAGGCCTTTTTTGTTTTCACATTTTCTTAAAATATTTGCTGAGTTTCAGGGTAGAATTGATTATTTTTCAATCTTGTAATTCAAAAACAATTTTTTATTTAAAAATTATTTATTGATTTAAAGAAGGGAAATTTTTATTTCCGATCTTTCTTCCTAATTGGAAAAGGGGATTTTTTCGTTATAATATTTTTATTGAGTTCGAAACTAGGAAATTTTGAATATTTTTATCAGAATTGGAAAAGACCATTGTTCTTTTTTTTATTTTATTGATTTTATCGAAAAAATATTTTATTTATAATTTGTTTCTGAACTAGAAAAAAGAATTTTTATTAATAATAGTTTTTCTGAGTTTTGAGAAATAAATTTCTTATTTTTTCCGAATTAGATAAGGGCGAATTTTGTACTGTTACATTTTTTTTTTATTGGAAGGAAGAACATATTTTCTGAATCGAAGAGGCCTTTTTTCATTTTTGAAAAATATTTATTGAGTTTTAGGGCATAATTTATTATTTTTAATTTTTGTGATTCAAAAAAAATTTTTTATTCAATTTTTTTTTAATTTGAAGGAGGGAAATTTTTATTTCTGATCTTTTTTCCTAATTAAAAGAGGGTTTTTTTTATTTAGAACAATTTTATTTTATTCGAAAAAAGTAAATTTTAATTAATTTCATCAGAATTGGAAAAGACCATTGTTCTTTTTTTATTAAATTGAGTTTAACGAAAAAATCTGTTATTTCTAATTTCCTTCTGAACTAGAAGAAAATAATTTTTATTTATTACAGTTTTTCTGAGTCTTGAGGAATAAATGTTTAATTTTTTCCGAATTAGGTAACGGCTAATTTTGTAATGTTACCTAATTTTTTTTTTGGAAGGGAGACATTTTTTTCTGAATTCGAAGAGGCCTTGTTTGTTTTTTTATTTTTTTTACAATATTTATTGAGTTTAAGGGTAGACTTTATTATTTTAAATTTTTGTGATTAAAAAACAATTTTTTCATTTAAATTTTTTTTATTGATATGAAGAAGAGAAATTTTTATTTCCGATCTTTCTTCCTAGTTGGAAAAGAGGATTTTTTCGTTATAATATTTCTATTGAGTTCGAAAAAAGGAAATTTTGAATGTTTTTATCAGAATTGGAAAAGACCATTGTTCTTTTTTTTATTTTATTGAGTTTAAAGAAAAAATCTGTTATTTCTTATTTGTTTCTGAACTAGAAGAGAAGAATTTTTATTAATAACAGTTTTTCTGAGTTTTAAGGAATAAATTTTGGGTTTTTTCCAATTTAGATAGGGACTAATTTTGTAATTTTAAATATTTTTTTAGGTTTGAAGACAGAAAATTTTTGTATAATATTTTTTCCTGAATCGGAAGAGGCCTTTTTTGTTTCTTTATTTTTTTAAAATATTTATTGAGTTACAGGGTAAACTTTATTATTTTTATTTTTGTGATTCAAAAACAATTTTTTATTTTAAAATTTTTTATTGATGTGAAACAAGGAAATTTTTATTTCTGATCTTTTTTCCTAATTGGAAGAGGGGTTTTTTTTTATTTAGAACAATTGTATTGCATTCGAAAAAAGTAAATTTTTATTATTTTTATGAGAATTGGAAAAGACCAGTGTTCTTTTTTTTATTGACTTTAAGGAAAAATTCCGTTGTTTCTAATTTGTTTCTGAACTTGAAGAGAAGAATTTTTATTTATAAAAGTTTTCCTGAGTTTTGAGAAATAAATTTTTGATTTTTTCTGAATTAGATAATGGCTAATTTTGAACTGTTAGATTTTTTTTATTGGAAGGAAGAAAATTTTTTCTGAATTGGAAGAGGCCTTGTTTATTTTTTCATTTTAAAAAAAATATTTATTGAGTTTTAGGGTAGAATTTATTATTAATAATTTTTTTCATTCAAAAACAATTTTTTATTGAAAAATTTTTTATTGATTTTAAGGAGAAAAATTTTTATTTCTGATCTTTTTTCCTAATTGAAAGGAAATTTGGATTATTTTTATCAGAATTGGAATTCTTATTTTATTGAGTTTAAGGAAAAAATCTTTTATTTCTAATTTGCTTCCGAACAAGAGTAGAAGAATTTTTATTAATAAAAGTTTTTCTAAGTTTTGAGGAGTAAATTTCTTATTTTTTCGAATTAGATAGAGGCTAATTTTGTACTTTTTAATATTTTTTTGAGTCGGAAAAGAGAAAATTTTTGTTTATATTTTTTTCTGAATTAGAAGAGGCCTTGTTTATTTTTTCATTTTTTTTTAAATATTTATTGAGTTTTAGGGTAGAATTTATTATTTTTAATTTTTGTTATTCAAAAACAATTTTTTATTTTAAAATTTTTTATTGATGTAAAGGAGGAAAATTTTGATTTCCGGTCTCTTTTCCTAATTAAAAGAGGGGGGTTTTTTATTTATAATATTTTTATTGAGGTCAAAAAAAGGAAATTTGTATTATTTTTATCAGAATTGCAAAAGGCCAGTGTTCTTTTTTTTTATTGAATTTAAGAAAAAAATCCATTCTTTCTAATTTGATTCTGAATTTGAAGAAAAGAATTTTTATTTATAACAGTTTTCCTGAGTTTTAAGAAATAAATTTTTGATTTTTGCTGAATTAGATAATGGCTAATTTTGTACTGTTAGATTTTTTTTTATTGGAAGGAAGAAAATTTTTTCTGAATTCGAAGAGGCCTTGTTTATTTTTTCATTTTTTAAAAAATATTTATTGAATTTTGGGGTAGAATTTAATATTTTTAATTTTTGTCAATCAAAAAATTTTTAATTTTAAAATTTTTTATTGATTCGAAGGAGGAAAATTTTGATTTCCGATCTTTTTTTCTAATTGGAAGAGGGTTTTTTTTATTTATAGTATTTTTATTGATTTCAAAAAAGGACATTTTCATTATTTTTATCAGAATTGGAAAAGGCCATTGTTCTTTTTTTTATTTTATTTAGTTTAAAGAAAAAAATCTGTTATTTTTCATTTGTTTTTGAACTAGAGTAGAAGAATTTTTATTAATAACAGTTTTTCTGAGTTTTGAGGAATAAATTTCTTATTTTTTTCAAATTCGATAGAGGCTAATTTTGTACTTTTTAATATTTTTTTTTTGAATTGGAAGAGGCCTTTTTTGTTTTTTCATTTTTTTAAAATATTTTTTGAGTTTCAGGGTAGAATTTATTATTTTTAATTTTTGTGATTCAAAAAGAATTTTTTATTTAAAATTTTTTTATTGATGTGAAGGAGGAAATTTTTGATTTCCGATCCTTATTCCTAATTGAAAGATTGGGGTTTTTTATTTATAATATTTTTATTGAATTCAAAAAAAGGAAATTTTCATTATTTTTACCAGAATTAGAAAAGACCATTGTTCTTTTTTTTATTATATTCAGTTTAAAGAAAAAATCTGTTATTTCTTATTTGTTTCTGAACTAGAAGAGAAGAATTTTTATTAATAACAGTTTTTCTGAGTTTTAAGGAATAAATTTTTGGTTTTTTCCAATTTAGATAGGGACTAATTTTGTAATTTTAAATATTTTTTTAGGTTTGAAGAGAGAACATTTTTGTATAATATTTTTTTCTGAATCGAAAGAGGCCTTTTTTGTTTCTTTATTTTTTTAAAATATTTATTGAGTTACAGGGTAGAATTTATTTTTTTTTAAATTTTGTCATTCAATAAAAAAATTTTTAAAGAAAAAATTTTTATTGATTTGAAGGAGGGAAATTTTAATTTCTGATTTTTTTTCCTAATAGGAAGAGGGGTTTTTTTATTTAGAACAATTTAATTGCGTTCAAAAAAAGTAAATTTTGATTATTTTTATCAGAATTGGAAAAGACCATTGTTCTTTTTTTATTTTATTACATTTAAGAAAAAAATCTGTTATTTCTCATTTGTTTCTGAACCAGAAGAGGAATAAAATGTTGATTTTCAAGTTTTCCCGAATTAGAGAAGGGTTAATTTCGTATTTTTTAAATTTTAATAAATTGGAAGCGAGGAAATTTTCGTTTTATATTTTTTTCTAATTTAGAAAAGGCCTTTTTATTATTTTTATTCAGTTGGCCATTTTTTATTTATTTTATTTTATTGAATTTCAAGGATAAAATTGTTATTTTTTATTTTTTATGAATCAAAGTTGAATTTTTTATTTTAAACGTTATTACTGAGTTGAAGGAGGGAACATTTTATTTCCGATCTATTTCCCGAATTATAACAGCGTAATTTTTTATGTATCACATTTTTCTTAAGTAAAAAAGGAAATCTTCATCATTTTTATATTAATTCAATACGAGATTATTGTTTATTTTTCATTTTTATTGAATTGAAGGGAAAATTTTGTTATTTCTAATTAGTTTCTGAAGTAAAAGAGAACAATTTTTTATTTATAATAGGTTTTCTGAGTTGTTGAGTTGGAAGGTAGTAAATTTTTATTATATTTTTTTTAATTGAAAGAAACCATCTTTAATTTTTTTATTTTACGGGGTGCCAAGATAGAATTTATTATTTTCAATTTTTGTGAATCAAAAGAGGCATTTAAAGATTTTTATTTAATTAGAAAGGAAATTTTTTTTTTATCCTAATTCAAACAGAGATTATTGTTCTTTTTTAAAATTTTAATGTAATTTAATGGTAAAATTTGTTATGTTAAATTATTTTTGGATCAAAAGAGAATTTTTTATTTTTAACATTTTTTAGTGACAAGGGAGAAAATTTGGCTTTTCCTTTTTCATAAATTCAAAGAGTTTCTTTGTTTTACTTTCATCAAATTAAAAAAAATGAAATATTGATTATTTTTATTCTTTTATTAAAACGAGGATAATTTCTTATTTTAAACATTTTTATTGATTTGTAAGAAGAAAATGTTTCTTTTAAATTTTTTTTGAATTTAAAAAAAAAATATTTGTATTTTTTAAAGTTTGATCATGATAGAAAAAAGCAAATTTTTTGTTTTATTTTTTTTTCTGAATTAGAAGAGACCCTTTTTGTTTTCATCATTTTTATTAATTTTGAAGTGATGTAATTTTTGTTATTCTTTTTTGGTATTTTTTTTCTTATTTTTTATTTTCAACAGGTTTATTGAGTTGAATGGGAGAAAATTTTCGTTTTCTATTTGTTTTTCTCACTTCTTTATAAATAAAAGGATAATTTTTTAATTTTAATGTTTTTTTATTGTGAGATGAAAGCAAAGTTTAACAACATTTTTAAAAAACAAAATTATCCCTTTTCCAATTAAAAAAAAATTAAACCAAAATTTTCTTCTTTCCAACTCAATAAAACTGTTAAGAATAAGAAATTCCCCTTTGAATAAAAAATTCTTCGCTTAAACACAAAAAAATTCAAAGTAGAAAATTTTCGCTACTAATTCAGCAAAAATTAATTGAAAAAATTTAAAAAATACAAAATGATCCCTCTCAAATTTCAGAAAAATTTTTAATCTAAATTTCCTTCCTTCCAACTTTAAAAAAATTTTAAATACAAAAATATTCCTGTTCCAATTGAAAAATGTTCAAAATAAAAATTTCCTTCCTTGCAACTATAAAAAAATCTTAAATACAAAATTGTCCCTCTTTCAACTCAAACAAAATTTTTAACGAAAACTTCCTCCCTTCCAACTATCAAAATTTGTAAATACAAATTTATCTATCGCAACTTAATAAAAGTTTTTAAAAAAGCCACATTCCAAGATTAAAAAAGCTAACAAATTCCATCGCTTTCAACTCAATAAAAGTGTTAAAAATTATACATTGATTTTCTTTCTAATTCATAATAAAGTTTTAATTAAAGTTTAATTTTTTTAACCAATAAGGCTTTTGAATTAGAAAATTTAATTTGTAACGCTGAAATCTCTAAATTATTTATTTTTAATAAATTCTACATTTTCTTGAAAAATAAATAAATGTTTAATTTTAAACTTGAATTGCGGTTGTGTTTTAAAAGCGATTGATTAATTTATATTAAAGATTAATCAACCTAATAATTTTTTATTTAAAATTTTAAAATAAAAATGCTTTGAATTTTGAATGTATAAATTCCTGAAAATAAAATCAAGAATTTAACGAGCAAATTTGGACAACCACCACAAAATCCCATGACTCTTTTTTATTTTTTTTCAAATGTAAAAACGAATCTTTTTTTCTTCTTCTTAGGGAGAAACGAGATAAAAAAATGGTTTTTTTAGATTGCAACTGAAAAATTTTTTGGTGGTCGTCCAGATTTGGTCGTTCAATTTTTTATTTTATTTTCAAAAATTTTTTACATTAACTTGATTATTGGATGTTAAAAAAGGGGTTTTAAATTTGATTTTAATCTCATTGAAGTATCTTGAATTTTAATTAAAATTTTTTATTATTTAAGTCCCCAAACTTGTTTAAGTTGAAAAAGTACGATTAGTAATAGAAACCTAAAATGTAAAATTTGTAAAGCAAAATATTTTACAATTGCTCATTATAAACTTATTGATATAATAATTGAAAAAACTAAAAATTAAATAAAAAATTGTTTAAACTTGAAATCAAACTTATTTTAAATTGCATTATATCTTTTGATATAAAACTGATAGATTTTACAGATTTTTGATCTTAAAATTTTTAAAATTCTTGGTAAAAAATCAATTCATTCTCATTTTCCGGTTTTTCTTGGTCTCAACAATTTCCGAGTACTTTCCCGTTTTTTCATTCCTCTGGTCACCCTGGAATAATATGAGGATGAAAAGAAATCCTATTTATAGAAAAATAATCAAATATTAGTGATTCAAAAAAATGTAATAAAAAATTTTATTTGCAATTTTCAGAATTTCCCAACGGACTATGACACTCTGCACATTTTCACAGAGGCCTTGAAAAATTATGTCATACTTTGTAAGAATGCAGTGATGCTGTGGTTCTCGGTTATGACATATTCTGGAAAATGATATTGTAATATGCAATTGTATATGCAACTTAAAAATAGGGTTTCTCAGAACAATTATTATTTTCGTAAAAATAAAGTGACCTAAAAAAGATGGACAATTTCACAAGTAGAAATTCATTTATTTATTTAAATCTAAAAATCTAAAAACTAAGAATTACATAAATTTCCTGTCTTTCTGCCGTCCAGTGACTTGATTTCCAAACAATCGACTTCCGTCTTTTATTGAATGATTTCACCAATTTACTCTTGTCCACGAAAAATAAATTTCATTCTTCGCCATGATAACGCAACTGTACAATGATCGCAGCTTATTCAGAAATTTCTGGTGAAAAGCAGCTTTGTAAAATTTCTGCAGTCCCCATCGGCTGCATAGTACTGACCTGGCCCCTTATGATTTCTGGCTGTTTCCCAAATTAAATTATCTTTAAGGATCGTCCATAAAATGTGTAACTAATTTTCTGCAGAAAATTGGTATCTCTGTATTTCACCAGAAATTGCTGAATAAGATGCGGTAAAGAATGAAATTTTTTTGAAGAAAGTTACATTTACTACCAAGAAGTTTATTTTTCGCCAAGGACGATGACTTTTTTTTAATAAAGATGAATATTTTTCAAAATAATGAATTTTTAACAAAACAATTGGAATTTTCGACCAAAAAACATGACTTGACAACCAATAAAGGTGAATTTTCTACCAAAAAGACGATTATTGAACGAGTTGAATTAAAAGAATGCAAAAACGTGTTTAAAAAAAATAGTTTGATTCTTAACCACAAAGACGAGCTATCAAAAAACAAGATTAATTTTCCATTTCAAAAAACAAATTTTTCTAAATAAACAACAATTTTTTAACAAATAGAACTTTTAACTTATAAAGTATACATTTAAAAAAAAACAAGATTATTAAATTATCATGCAAGGAATTAATTGGTAACAAAAAAAAACAACGAATTTTCTGCAAGAAACGTTTAGTTTACAACTCAAGAAACAAATTTTTAAATCAAATACATCAATTTTCAAGAAATTTGGTGAATTTTTTAAAGAAAAAGGCAAAGTATTTCCAAAATAGTTGAATTTTTGATCCGAAAATATAAATTTTCAGCAAAAAAATTAATTTTTTTGCTGATATTAAAAGTTTTTTTCAAATAGTAATTTTTTTTAATTAGATTCATTTGTAAACAAATATTTAAACTATTGGCCCGAAAATATAGATTATCAACGACAAAATTAATGTTCTGCCAGATATTAAAAGTTTTTTTAAATAATAAATTTTTAAAAAACTATATTCATTTTTAAACAAAGATTTTAATTTTTTAACCAAAAATAATAATTTTTCAACAAAATTCAAAAAAAGTTTGGACCAATTTGTTAAATTTTCAAGTCAGGAAGATGAAATTTTCGATAAAACAGTTCATTTATGAACTCGAACATACTTATGAATTTTTGACTTAATAATGAAATGAATAATGAAATAAATGAAATAAAAAAATTAATTTGTAACAAAGTAGATAAAGTAATATTGATTTTTTCTGCTAAAAGGACGAATTTTTAATTAACAAAATAAATTAGCAAGAAATTTGTTGCATTTTTAAGAGGAAATTGTGAATTATCAACAAAATAGGCAAACTTTCAATCAGAAAATATAAATTAGAAAAGTTAATTTTTTGCAAAATATTTTTAAAAAATCCAAACAGTTATATGTTTATAAAGCTATCTTTATTTTCAACAAAAAATTTCAATTTTTTACCAGAAATGTAAATTTTTATCAAAATACATCAATTTTTAACCAAATTATTGAATTTTTTCAAAAGAAAATTTTTTATTAAAATTAAAGCTCAAATATCAAGTTTCAGCCTGAATAATGAATCACATTCAGGTGAACAACGATAAAAAAGGGGGGAAACGGAAGTTTTTTGAAAACAGGGAGAAAAAAAGAATTCTTTTTTTTTAAGGGAAACGATGAAATAGGGGAAAGTAGTAATTACGGGAAAGTAGGAATTAGGGGAAAGTAGTAAATAGGGGAAAGTATAAAATAGGGGAAAGTAGGAAATAGGGGAAAGTAGTATTAATGGGAAAGTAGGAAATAGGGGAAAGTAGGAATTAGGAGAGAGCAGGAAATAGGAGGAAATAGGAAATAGGGGAAGAAGGAATTAGGATAAAGTAGGAAATAGGGGAAAGTAGGAAATAGATGAAGTAGATATTAGGGGAAAGTAGGAAATAGGGGAAATAGGAAATAGGAGAAGTAGGAAATATGGGAAAGTAGGAAATAGGAAAAAGTTTGCGCATTGTAAACTATGAAAGAGCTTTCCATTTTTTTAGATGATTATTAAACTGTATAATTTCAGAAACGTAGTAAATTTCATCAAAGTTCGCAACTTTAATTTCAAGAACCTCCCACACCAACACCTCACGCATAACAAAACCATAAGAAAAACATCCTTACGTAATCCATTCCTATATACAATACCCTCTCTGAAGATAAGACCACACCATACTCACAACCA
>JAAAKG020053284.1:0-42651 GCA_010014905.2 Druon quercuslanigerum
TTAAACATTAAAATTAGTTTTTGTTTAACTTCGTTTATTTCGTAAATTTTGTTTAATTTCTGGAAGAATTTTTTTTTCAAATATTGTTATTTTAAAATCAAACAATAATTTTAGTAACTTGAAACATTAAAAATAATTATCTCTTTTATAAAAATATTTTATTATTGTATTTATAGTAAATAAATCATATTTGTCAAAAAAAAATATCGGTTAAATTGGGGATTTTTCTAGTTCGGATATATTATAATTATAATAATATTTTATAATTACAGATTGACTGAAAAATTCCGAAAATTAAAATTCCCGACACTGTATTTATTCCCGAGCAATAAAATTCCCAAAGAATAAAATTTCCGAATAATAAAATTCTCGAATAATAAAATTTCTGTCAAAATTTGCCGAATTACAAAATTTTCGAACAAGAAAACTCCCGAATTTCGACCAAAATTAATTTTAATGTTTAAAGTTTTTAAAATTATTGTTTTAATTTAAAATAATAATAATTTTAGAAACTTTAAACATTAAAAATAATTATCTTTTCTATAAAAATATTTTATTATTGTATTTTTAGTAAATAAATCATATTTATAAAACAAATTTATCGGTTAAATTGGGGAATTTTCTAGTTCGGATATATTATAATTATAATAATATTTTATAATTACAGAATTACTGAAAAATTTCGAAAATTAAAATTCCCGACCCTGTATTTATTCCCGAGCAATAAAATTCCCAAAGAATAAAATTTTCGAATAATAAAATTCTCGAATAATAAACTTTCTGCCAAAAATTGCCGAATCACAAAATATTCGAACAAGAAAACTCCCGAATTTCGACAAAAATTAATTTTAATGTTTAAAGTTTTTAAAATTATTGTTTTAATTTAAAATAATAATTTTAGAAACTTTAAACATTAAAAATAATTATCTTTTTTACAAAAATATTTTATTATTGTATTTTTAGTAAATAAATCATATTTATAAAACAAATTTATCGGTCAAATTGGGAAATTTTCTAGTTCGGATATTTTATAATTCGGCATTTTCCTGTCGGGAATTTCAGATGACTTCGAAATACAATGTGCCAGAAGTTCTGAACGTTCAACTGAATGAAATTTTCTACTGATGATTTTGTTAACCAGAAAAAGTGCTGAAATCTTTGTTTATTTATATCGACAGTAATTCATTACTAAAACAGAATTATAATGCATATTTTAAATTCCCGAATAAAATTCCCGACGGGAAATTACTGAATTATAAAATATCCGAACTAGAAAATTCCCGAATATAAACTTTTAAACAATTATTTTAAAATAAATATTATTTATTTATTAAAAATAAAATAATCAAATATTTCAATCGAAGGATTTTTTAAACGTTTAAAGCAGTATTTGAATTTTATGTAACAATAACTACAAAATGTAACATTGGAAATTTAGGGAGAAAATTTTTTTTCGTTCGAAGCACACGTGTTTTTAAATTTATTTTTGTATACTGTTTATATACAATTATTATTATTTTTAATTCAAACGATACTTTTTCAAGACTTTAAACATTTAAAAAAAATTTCTCTGATAAAAATGCTTGATTATTGTATTTTTTAATAAATATTATAATTAATATTTATCAAGGAAGAATGTAAAAAACGGTTTGAATTCATGAATTTTATAAATCGGAATTTTTCTAGTTGTGATATTTTTATAATTCGAAAATGTTCGGGACTTTAATTTTTCGGGATTCTTCACTCATCCCGGGAATTTTATCATTCTGGAATTTTCCAAATCCAGAATTTTATTATTAGAAAATTTTATAATTCAGGAGTTTTATTATTTGGGAATTTTAAAATATCGGAAATTTTTAAGCACATAATAATATTTATAAGAAAACTTAATTTTAGAAATTCCTTAATTTTCCCCTGACCAATTTTTCATTTTCCGTGAACATTAATATTCCAAGACCAAAATCCTAAACTTGTAACATTTTTAACCAAGAATATTTGATAAACTGAATTAAACACTTTTAATTGAAAATTGAAATTTTTTTCATTTATTCTTTTTGGCAATTACTCAGGTTATACAAATTTCAGAAATGAAATCCCCCTGAATACCAAATTTGAATTTATTATAGCTTTTTTAATTTTAAAACTTAATAATCTTTATAATCGGTTATTTAGGAATACTTATTAAAGTTGTACTAATTTTCAATCGTTTAAACAACTTTAAATTGTTTGAAAAATTAGTTTTTTCAAAAATTCCCGAAAGGAACGTATTGTCTAGACGTTAAGATTTATTTGATCAATTATAAAAATAAAATACCTTATTTAAATAAAGTTACAAATATTTTAATAATGCGTCAAAAAAGCAGGAGAAACAATTCATCTGACCAAATTTTCGACAGATTTTAATATTAGTAAATATTAATTTGTTTTCTTACAATTATAATAATCCTAAATTTTAAACAAATAAAATTGTTGCAATAAACTTAAATTCTTTAAACAATTGAAAATTAGTTAATGTAGGACTCAGTATTCTTAGGGAATCGAGTAATGATTATTTATTTTTTAAAATTTCAAAAAACGTTAATAAACTGCAATATTTCGTAAAATTCATATTTTGCAATAATGGGGTTTTCTTTTGGGGACCCATAAAAGTCATTTACCGTCCAAATTTTTAATTGATTCTTATTCTCTAACAAATTCTGTAAACATGATGAAATACGAAATAAAATTGTTTTTAACATTTCGTCCACTTAATAATATTTATCATATTTAAAATATCTATAATTTAAATTTAAAATTATAGCTTTGAACTCGCATTTCTAAAACAGTTTAATCACTGAGGCCATAAAACTATTTTTTTTTTCAAATGCTAAAAGCCGATAATATTGGGTTTTAAATTTTTGAAGGTTTCGAATTTTACATTGTTATAGTTTCAAACGTACCTATTAAAAATGTTTAATACTTTTAGGTTTAAATATTATCAATTGTTTGGTTTCAATTGCAGTCAGTTTCAGATTTTAAAACTTCAGATTTAAATATTTTAAATAAATTGGTTTCAATTTTAAGCGTACAAAACTTTCTGGTTTCTTAAATTTTTGATAGTTGCACACTTTTCAGTTTAAAGGATGTGTAATTAAACAATGTTGAAATAAATTCCTCCAGACTAAATCCAAAACAATTAAAAATTAGGACAATAATTTCTCAAGGTCAAGTCTGAAAAATGAGCAGATGTTACAACTCGACATTGCCTTTCAGACATTTTAAAAATGTTCCTTAAAGTACAAAATATCAAACTCAGTTTAAAAAAAAAGGAAAATTTCTCTGTTGAATGATTGAATTTTCATGGTGAAAGCTAAATTTTCCGATTAAAATTGAAATGGTTGAATTTTGAAAATTATAATTGACAATTTAAAATATATTAATTAATAAACGATTTAAATTTAATTAAAGTAATAGAAATTTTCAAGAGTTTCAGTACAAAAAAGTATTATAATATCGAAATTTTGCACGACTAAATTTTTTTTAGTTTTAAACGAAATTCGGATTCGTTTATGTTTCAAGTTTCGGAAGCATATTGCTTTAATTTTTAACGTTTCTCATTAAAAATTACTCTTAATTTCGAAAGTTTTTTTTAATAATTCAATTTTAACGACTTATAATTTAAAAAATTTCCATATGAATGGAGAAAATAAATGTGAAATTAATTTTTGATTTTAGACTAATTTTTCTAATTAATTTTGTTCTTAATAATAATATTTAATTTAATTACAAATTTGGATTTCTAGAATTTCGGAAGCTTTTACTTTAAAACATTCTATTTAGTTTTCAATTTCAAATTCTCACATTTTAATCGTTTAGAATTTAAATTAATAAAAATATAAGTTTTCAATTTAAAAATATTCAACTTCGAACGCTTTTAATTAGAAATAATACAATTTTCATTCCTTTGTTAAAAAAAACTATTTTAAAAATTTAATCTGAAAATATTCCATTTTTAACGTTTTGAAATTTTCTAAATTTTGACATGAAATCATGCAATTTCGAGATTCTTGAATTAGAAAGAAAATTGTTCAATTTTGAACGCTTTAATTAGAAATTATACAATTTAAACTCCTTCCTAATGAAATTGTCCGATTATAAAAATTTTAGTTAAAAAGCTTTAAATTAAAGCTTTTGTTTATAATTTTTTATTTGACATTATCTGATTTTAAACCCTTTTATTCGGATGGGACAAGTTCATTTCCTTTTCATTCCGTTCCAAATATTATCCCTTTTCAAAATTTTACAGTACTTAATCTAAAATATTAAGAATTGGAATTTTTTCAATTTTAAGTAATTACATTCTTTCTTTTATTTTAAAAAATTATTAATTTTTTTCCACAACAAAACTGGAGCAAAATTTCTTTTTGTTCAAACAAATTTGGGGGCGAAATTTATAATTAATTTAAAAAATGGATTGATCCATAATACTAATACATTTAACTGAAAAGTGCTTTTGCTTGTATCATTTCTGAATTAAAGGGTTTAAAATTGAATAATTTTATATAGAAAAAATTTTAAGCCGTAGCTTTCAAAATTCAAAACCTTCAATCTAAAATTTCATTTTAAATTCAAGAATCTCGAAATTGATACCTTTCTGATAAAAATTTCAAAACGTTAAAAATGGAAAGTTTTCCTATTAGAATTTTCAAAAAAAGATCATTTAAAATTCAGAGGAATAAACATTGTATTATTTCTAATTAAACGCTTTCAAAATTGAATCATTTAAAAGTGACAAATTTTTAATTCTAATAAATTTAAATTCGAAACGATTAAAATTTTACAATTTGAAATTGAAAACCAAGATGAATATTTTGAAGTTTTTATTTATTTATTTTATTTCTATAAATATACATTTTTATTAAATTAAAAGAATTATCATTAAACATAACAATTCATTAGACAAGTTTTTGTAAAATAAAATAATAAATTCAGCTTTATTTTAACCGTTCTAAATTTAAAAAATTTAGATTCTGAACCTTTAAAATGTAATTATTGTACGAAAACCTTCCCAAATAAAAAGTTATTTTACATTGGAAATATTAAAAAATGAAGAAAATTGTACTGCAGAATCTTGAACCTCAAAAAAATCCGAACTTCATCTAAAACAAAACAAAAATTTAGCTTAGTATTCTCATATTAAAACTTTTTTGTACGCAGAAATTAAAAATTTTGAGTACTTAACGTAAATTTAATTGTTTAGCAATTAACAATTTTTAAATAGTCAATTATAATTTTCGAATTTTAACTATTTCAATTTTAATCGCAAAATTTAAACTTATGTTAGGCAAAAAATTCTTATTTAACGTTTAACGTTTTTAAACAAATGCTTAAATTTTGTACAAAGAAGATCAGTTTTTAACAAAAATGGAATATTTAAACTTTCAGTTGAAAACATTTATTTTCAACAAAAAAAACGGAGTTTAAATTATAAATTATACTCTTGAACATTCAACAATTTCAATTTTAACCTCAAAATTTAAACTAGGGAAAAATGGAGAATTTAGCTTTTACCATAAATTCAATAGAAATTTTTTTTAATGAGTTTGAAATGTTGAACTTTTTGGAACATTTGTCTGGTTCCAAAATCTACTAATTTTTCATACCTATGTTTGAGAAATTATTTTTTAATGTTTAAATCCGAATTTTAATTCTTTTCGAAAAATTCCTTGTTCACATCCAGAATTTTAATTCTTGACAAAAATTCTTCATTTCAACTAAAAATTAGAATTTTTTGTAAAATCTCCTGTTCCAATTCATAATTTAAATTTTTTCGGAAATAACTTGTTTCAACACATTAATTTTTGAAAATATTGTAAATCGTTATAAATCTTGTTATATATTCTTTTAAAATAAGTTTATTAAAATAAAAAATCATTTTTAATTTTCCTAGGATATTTTTTATTCTTCTGAAGCCTGTAAAATTTCTTAAAAAGCTTCTAAAGTTTTTGTTTGAAATTTGCTGAAATCTATATTTTCTTTTATTCGAAATCATTTCAAATTTTAAATTAAATTTGAATTTTTCAAATCTTCTAAATATCTTTTCAACTTGCCCGATTTTTTTCTACAAATAATAGATGTTCAATTGTTATTTATACATCAAAATTCAACAATTTGACTTAAAAATTTGATTTTGTTAAATGGAACAATTAAAATCGCAACGTTCAAAGTTCAATTGAAACAATTTAATTTTTAACGTTGAAATCTGGACATTCTAAAAATAGGTGAAATGATTCCGAATCGTCTTGTACAATCAATTATTATTTTTTACTTATTAAATTTTAAAGTACAATTCAATTTTTAAAAAATCATTATTTAATTTATATTCACAGTTAATCAACTAAAATTGTTTTTTATAAAAAATCTTCGACTTGAGACGCTTCTAATTTTTTATTTTTTTTCAGTCTTCAAAACTGGATTTTAAAACTCTGATATTGAAATGTACGCTTAAAATTAAAAATCTAAAATGGAAAGCTTTTAAAGAAAATTAAACAGATTATTTTTAAAACAGTTGAAATCAAAGTTGGAAGAATTTTTTTTCTACAAAATTGTAAATTTTTCGGTAAAAAACCCGGTCTCATAAAATTTCCTATTTACTGGTCCAGCAGCCACCCTGAAATACAATTCCGTTAAACTGAAAAGTGTGCAACTATTAATTTTTTCATTTTGAGACTCTACGATTTCGAAGAATTGAAGAAACCAGAAAGTTGTTAGCGTTTAAAATTAAAAACCAAACTATATAAAATATTCAAATCTGAAATTAATAAATTTTTAACCGACTAAAATTGAATTTCGAAAAGTAAAATTGAGTTTCGAAAAGTATAATTGACGAATTGATAATTGTTTATTTCTAAACGATTAAATTTACTTAAAGGAATCCAAATTTTGAAAGGGTTGAGTACAAGTGTTTTAAAAAGGGTTTAAATTTAAAATGTTTTCATTCTGAACGGTGAAAATAAACGTAAATTAATTTTTTTATTTAAAAACAAAAGCAAGTCCAATCAATTTTTACGCTAAATCATAATTCTCACCCTAGCCACCGTTCAATAACTCAAGCCCTACTTACTTTTTGACATCCCTAGGAGCCGTACCTAATAACAACTTAATAATTTATTTTCGAAGAATTAGTAGGATTTTATTGTGACACCCAGTATGTAACAGATTATTACCGATTTCTCTACAAGTAATAAAAATAGAGGGAAAAAAATATGGAGCACTCATTTATAATTATGTCCTACAATGCCCATTCAAATGCCGTATTGTTATCGACCCATGCGTGGAAGCTGGTTATTAAATTATTTGTTATTAGGCGATTACGAACCACACATGTGTTGCGAATCAAATGCATGATTCACTCCTTCGTATTGACAGATTTCCCCAGAATGATAAATTCACTTTTCACCACATTAAATGCACTTCACAATTCACTCCCTAGAAAAAAATATCACTCCCAAGTGTCTATTAAAAAATAAAAATTTTATATCACTCCACCAAAAATTCAAAATTGGAACTACATCACTGACAGACGTCGTGTCTAATCAAAAACGACAATACGAAATATGATGTATCGACAAATTTATTTATTTTTTGCTTCAGTCAGTATTTTTTTGTCAAACTCGAATAAGAACTTCTTTTTGTCTAAGTTTCTGACTTTAAAAAAACAGAATATGTGATGCATGACCCCAGGGGATAATTAAATTAATAATAATAAAAGCAAGTATGCAGTCAGTGATGCGTGAAAGTCTTTTTTCCGATCAAAATTCATCTGCCGTAACAGACTAAATGGTTGTTTTCGAGGGGAATGTGTAAATAAGTAAATATTTTTATATTTTTGTATCACTTACCGCTAAACAATTGAATTATTAGACGATATCCGGCTAACCCTCCTGCTGAGATCTGACACAAACGACAAAAACAGCTGTCTGATAGTTACTGTGCTCACCGCTAGAGTGCGAAACTCGATTCCGTTTAAATTGATTCGAATTTGCCGCGCAAACTTGTGCGTGAACGTACTTTCCGGAAATTAAGCAATTTTTGCAATTTACCGGAAGAAAATTATAATTGGGCAATTTCAAATATGTGTAAATAATTATAATTTGGAAAGCTAGGCATTTAAAAATAAACAAGTTTCTATTTAAAGATATTGAAATGGAATTATTTTGAATGTATACACTCAAGCCAACAGTTTAAAATAAAAAATTATTCCAAATTCAAAAATAAAAATTGAAACTTTAAAATTCGACGGGTTTATATCGCAAATAGATTTTAAAATTTACTAATAACTATTAAACATTAAAAATTCTAACGCTTCAAATTAAAATATGTATGAAAATCAATGTTTAAAATTAAACAATTAAATAATTTTAAATAAGTAGTTAATTGTCGTGCCGTAAATCAGGTCTCTAGAAAAAAGTTTTCTCCGATTTTCAGAATTGAAATTATATTGAGTCATGCCTTATGAAAAAAAAAACATTTTTATAAAAATTGTTTCAAGAATTATAAAAGTGATAAAAAAATTTATTAAAAAAACCAATGAAAAATGTACTTTCAAAAGTAGAAGGAAATCAAAATTAAACCATTTCAAATTGCATAAGAAAGTAGGATTTAGAATGTTGAGTATTTAAAAAAAAGCATTTGCAATATAAAGATATTGAAATGAAACTTTTATGAATATAGAAATAAAAGCCAACAGATTAAAATTAAAACATTCAAGATTTAAAAGTTTAAAATTCAAACCAACAAAAAAAATTAACAATAAAATTCAATTTTCAATAAAATACTTGAATCTTCAACAAAAAAATGTTTTTTTTTTGGTCCACAAACAAAAATTTCATGCAAAATTAGAATTTTCAACGACAAAGATTGATTTTTTACTATACATTCTAATTCTCAACAAAATAAATAAATTTTAAACCAAAAGGATACATTTTTAGGAAAGAAGAATCATTTTTTATAAAAAAGAGGAATTTTTAATCAATTAAATACATTTATTTTTTTCAAATAGTTCAATTTTAAGTTAAGAAAGCTAGTCTTTAACCCAAAAAAGGAACCTTTCGAAAAAAATACATAAATTTTCAACCAAATAATAGAATTTATAAATTTAAAAAATCAATCTTTAACCAAAAAAATATAAAAATTTATATGAAAAAAAAATTTACCGAAAAATGGAATAGTTAAATTTTCAATGAAAAAAACGAATCTTCTACAAAATAGACGAATGTTCTAGAAGACAGTTGAATTTTCTATCAAATTGTAGAATTTTTAAGCCAGAAAGTTCAGTTGAAAAAATCAATATTTATCCCAAGGACGGAAAATTTTAACAAAGAACTTCAATTTTTAAACAACGACATGAATTTTCTACTAAAGCTATAAAAATTTAAAAAAAAATTTTAAGAAAGTATAATAGTTGATATTTCAACTAAAAAAGATTTTAGTTTTAAATAAAACACGATTAAATTTAACCAAAAAGGACGAATTTTCAACAAAACAGTTGAATCCTAAATCAAAACAGATTCTTTTTCAACTTTTTCAATAACAAGAAATTTATTGTTACCAAAAAGACGAATTTTCAACCAAATAGATTAGTTTCTAAATTTAAAGTAAATTTTTAACGAAAAATCTAATAGAAATGAATATTTTACAAAAAAGTTTAGTCTTCTACAAGATATCTGAATTTTCTACCGACTTGTAGATTTTTCAAATCAAAAAGGGAAATTTTCTATAAAAAAACAGTTAAATTTTTAATCCGAAAAAATTTTTTCCGCAAAAACGGGAAGTTTTAGAAAAGAAATTCAATGTTCAACTAAAAAAGTGAATTTTCTACCTAAATTATGAATCTTTAACTAAAAAAATACACTTTTGAAAAATTAGAGCAACTTTTAACCAAGGAGCGGAATTTTCAACCTGAAATGATGAATTTTCAATAAAAAATCTAATAGTCTTTAACAAAACAGTTGAATCCTAAACCAAAACAGATTCTTTTTCAACTTTTTCAACAACAAAAAATTTATTTTGTACCAAAAAGACGAATTTTTAACCAAATAAATTATTTTCTACATTTAAAGTCAATTTTTAACGACAAATCTAAAAGAAATGAATATTTTACAAAAAATTTTAGTCTTCTACAAGATATCTGAATTTTCTACCAACTTGTAGATTTTTCAAAACAAAAAGGGAAATTTTCTATAAAAAACAGTTAAATTTTCAATCCGACAAAATTTTTTCCGCAAAAACAGGAAGTTTTAGCAAAAAAATTCAATTTTCAACTAAAAAGTTAAATTTTCTACCCAAATTATGAATCATTGACTAAAAAAATACACTTTTGAAAAATTAGAACAACTTTTAACCAAGGAGCGGAATTTTCAACCTAAAATGATGAATTTTCAATAAAATAGTTGAATATTTTAAACAAGAAAATTTATTTTGTAACAAAAATATGAATATTCATTCAAATTCATACAATTTTAACCAAAAAGTTAAATTTTGAACTAAGAAGATTAATTTTTTATCAAAAAAGATGAATTTTCAACCAAATAGTTGAGTTTTAATTCTGAAAAATATCAACTTTTAACCAAAAATGGAATAGTTAAATGTTTAATGCAAAAAAAAACTTCGAATATGAAAAAGTGAATTATTTTACAAAACAGTTGAATTTGCAACTCGAAAATATTAGCTTTTAACAAAAAAGATTTTGGCCTACAAAAATTAAAAATATTAAAATCTTACTAGTTTTTTGATAACTGAGCGTATTATCTTGATCACAAAAAAATATATTAGCAATTTCGACCAAAATTGGATAATTACTAATTGTTTAAACATATTTTTGCCCGCAAACCCTCAGAATATAAATAAATCTATTTTAAATTGTACACAAGTTATAAGTGACCCAAAATTATTTTTTTCAGTGACAGGCTGTTTTAAAATTTACAGTTTTTGTTTTCGCCCCACCCTGTTAAACACTTGTTTGTGAATTCTCGGTTTTTGATTACAGGTAGTGAATGTCATATTACTACAATTTTTTTTCATTTATGCTTTTATTATGAACATTATCGATACAATTAAACAAGTATTATAATACAATAAAATAGGACCATGTTAGAATGGATTATGTAAAGCTTTTTACAAATGATGAATCAATAATTCGAATAATATTTTCCATGTGAATTTTGATTGCACGTGCCAGGTTCACGTTGTAAGAGACACATACACCTTAAGTTGCATATTGATGTCCGTACTAACAGCGTGCATCATTTGATCAAATTGATTAACGCCAACCAATCTGCTTAGAGTCACAAGCTGAAAATAAATATCAATTTTTAACTTATTTCATCAATCCAGGGTGTCTACTAAAATCCTGAAAAAAAATTCACCGACAATTACAGGCTTTTTGCCAGGTAGAATTTTTATAATATAATTTTATTATAATATTATAATTGTAATTATGATATTATTAATAAAATTCTCGTCAATCTAAAATTCTTGATCAGTAAAGTTCCCAAATAATAAAATTCCTGACTGGTCATAATATTACCGAATTTCAAAATTCTCGAATAATGAAATTCCCAACCGGAAATTACCGAATTATAAAACATCCATACTATAAAATTCCCGAATTTACAGAATTAATTTTTTTTAACAATATTATTTATTTATTAAAAATACATTATTCAAATCTTTTGATTTCAGCAACATTATTATGCATGTTTCAAGTTTCTAAAATCATTGCTTGAATTTAAAATACAAATAATTGAAAACAATTTTTATCTAGAAATATATATATATTTTCAATAATTGTTATTTTAAATTCAAACAATAATTTTAAAAACTTTGAATATTAAAAAAAATTGCTGATAAAAATATTTGATTGTTGAATTTTTAATAAATTAAAAATATTTATACACAAAATTAATTGATTAAATTCGGGAATTTTCTAGTTTGGATATTTTATTATTCGGCAATTTACGGTGGGAAATTTTATTATTCGGCAATTTTTCATTTCGGTAATATTTTTCCGGAATTTTAACATTCGGTAATGTTATAAACTGTTCGGGAAATTTATTATTTATTCCAAGAGATTCATAAATATATAATTACCTTTGAGTAATTAAATAATCAACTAATACTACAAACACAATTAATCACTTCTTGAACTTGTCTCTAAATTCCGTGATTTTGAATAATGAATCAAAAAGATTAATTTTCAACTATAAAAAAAATTTGCAACCAACTAGTTGAATTTTTATTTGAAAAATATCAGTTTTCAACCAATAATGGAACAGTTAAATTTTTAATTAGAAACATTGATTTTTCACAAAAAAAAAAAAATTAAATTTTCAACCTGAATGATGAATTTCAACTACAATAATGAATCTTTAACTGGAACAGTTGCATTTTGAACTAAAATGATAAATTTTTGACTAAAGTGTTCAACTATAAAAAAGCAATAGGAAAACTTAAAAATCCATTAAAAACAGTATGAATGATTAAAAAGGTCTTTAATGAAATTCAAATTAAACTAACTTATTAAAGTTCCATAAAAAACGTAAGATCCCAACAAATATTTAAAATCCCTTAAAATCCGGGGATATTTAATAACATCCTTTAAATCTTGTTAAATTCTTTTATCGTTTTAAATCTGTGAAATCACAAAAAGTCTCTTTAAATTCATTAAAATGTCATTTATATTTGAAAAACGTCAAAATCCCTTGAAAAAAGTATAAATCATTTGAAAGCCCTTGAATATAATTTAAGTTAACTTTATTTATTAAAATTCTTCGAAGAAAAACAGTTTAAATACTTAGAAATTTTCGAAATCCTTGGAATCGCTTTGAATTCCTTCAAATTTTATTTAAATTAATTTATTTTCTAAAGTTTACTAGAAATTCCGTTAAATATTTAGAAGTACTACAAAATTCTTTGAAATCGTTGAAAAATTCCCTTAAAATCCTTGATTCTTTGTGAAGTAACTTGAAATAACTTAAAATCTCTTGAAATTTTATTTTATTTCATTTATATTCTTAATTTCACTCGAAATCCCATAAAAGTTTTTAAATCCTGCAAAATTCTTTGAAATCCCTTAACATCCTTCAAAAACATAAAACTTCTGTAAAATCCTTTGAAATTTTCGAAAATTCCTTGAAATCTGTCGAAATAATTTTCATTTCTTGAACACCGATTAAATCTTTTAAAATTATTTAAAATATTTAGAAATTCCATAAAATCCTTTCAAAGATTTATAATCCGCGGCAGTCCATTTAAGTTTGTTGAAATCTTTTGGAATCCCTTCAAATCTCTTAATATGTTTAGAAATCTTTAAAATTCCGTAGAATTTTCATGAAGTCTAACAAAATTTCTTAAAATGTATGGAAGTTCTCTGGTATTAAAAAAATTAAACCTATTCATTAAAGTTCTATCAAAAAAGTTTAAATCCCTATAAATCTTTGAAATCATGTAATATTTGCAATTCCTTTTAAAAACGTCTAAACGCCTTGATATCTTTAAAAACGCTATGAGCTCCTTTAAATTTAATTTATTTTATTTCGCAAAGTTCACTATCACTAGAAATATACTGAAAGCTTTGAAAATTAAAGAAAATTCTTCGAAATCCCTTGAAATTTTTCAAAGCTCTTGAAATTCTCTAGAATTCCTTCATATCCCTGGAATAGTTTGGAAATATTGAAAACCCTCTAAAATTCCTCGAAATCTTGGTAGATTTCTTGAAATCCGTGAAAATATTTTTAGATCTTTTGAAACCCGATACATTTTTCTAAAATTAGTTGAATTATTTAGAAAACCCTTAAAGTCCTTTTAAAAACCCTTAAATTCCGTGGAAAACCCTCGAGAATTGTTGAAATTCTTTGGAATCCCTAAAAATCTCCGGATATGTTTGGAATTTTTTTAAATGCCAAAATTTATGAAAATTATGTAGAAGTCATGGAAATTCCTTAAAATTTGTCAAAATCTTATGTTAAATAAATAAATAAAGCATTCTTTTATACTTTCTCGACTTTTTGTATCGACGCTTTCAATATTTTAACTTTCTTTATTTCCATACGGATTGTTTTATAATAATTTTTCTAGAATCGCGAAAAAAATATAAATAATTTGTTATTTTATTTAATTTCTTATTTGTTATATACATAATTTCTATATGTTCTCGATTGTAGAAGTAATTAGCCATTCAGTTGAAATAAAACTGCTTAGGTTGAAATAAATAAAAAATGCTTACCTGACTTTGAAGAACATCTTTCAAGGAAACCCTATGGACAGCATCATTGATTTCAATGTCTCTTTTCCGTTTCGCATGCTCAGTTTCGTAATCTACATCTTCATATTGTGAGGGACTAAGCTCGTCACCCGGAACTAATGTGCTGAAATATAAAAATATTTTTCAAAAAAACTCAATGTAAATTCCGAAGAATTCACATGAATTGAAAACAATTTAAAATTTATAAAAAAACTTAATTGAATTCAGGAAATTTGAAATGAGCTTAGAAAAATTCAAGGGAGTTCTAAAGAATTTAATGAAATGCTTACGAATTAAAGGTAAGGTTAAAAGACTTTATGATCAAATAAATAAAAACTTTAAAGCATTCCAAAAAAACTCAAGACAGTTCCAAAGAATTTAAAAGAATTCAGAGTGAGTTAAAAATAATCAGAGAGGTGACTAATGACGACAAAGAATTAAAGTTCAATTCAAAAGAATTTAAATAAACTTTTTAAATAAATAGCGAAAAAATTCCAATGATTACAAGAAAATTTGAGTGAATTTAAAGGAATTTAAGGGCAATGAGAAGAATTTGATGAAATACATAAAAAAGCAAACTAAATTCAAAATACAATAAAGTGAATTCAAAACAATTCAAAAATATGAAAAATTCCTTGAATTGAGTACGTTTAAAACGAGTTAGAAAAATTAAAGAGAACTAAAAAGAATTTGCTGAAGTTTCTAAGAATTTTAAGTCAATTTAAAACACTTTAAGATTAATTAAACAAGACAATTTTAAATTTAACTAAACTGAGTAAAATTGAATGAATTTAGAAGAATTCCAAAGGAATTAATAGAATTCAGGACAAACTAATAAGAGTTCAAGGCAATTTCTAAATAATTTAGAAAGAATTGTAATCTCTTCAAATCTTAGAAACCCTACGAAGTACATCACTTCAAGTGAATAAATTGTTAAAAATTCATTAAAATATTATAAAAGCCCATGAAATTACATGCAATCTGATTATTCTTTCTGAAATCCTGGGAAATCTATTAAAATACTTTGAGAAATCTTTTTAAAAAACCATAAAATTATTAAAGTCTTCGGAAATCTCAAAACAATATTTAAACCACATTTAAAATTTTTTTAAATTCCCTTCAAAATTTTCAAATCTTTTAAAAATGTCTCTAACTCTTTTAAAATACCCTGAAATATTTCAGTCTTTGAAATCCCAATAAATTACTTAAAAAATTCTTTGTAATCTTTTAAATTAACCTAAAATATTTTGAATTTTTTTAAATCTTTAAAAAGTCAAGGAATTTGAAAAAATACTTTAAAATATTTCAAATCCTTTGATCATTTTGTCAACTGATACCCGGGATCAATTAAATAAAAATATTCAACAATTAAAAAAAAGCATTGAATTAAGCAGGACTGAGTCAGTTTAATTAAAAAATTCAAACAAATTCCAAAGAATTAAAAAAGTTCAAGCTAAATTAATAGAAATTCAAGGAAAAAATAATTTAAAATCTCCTCAAATCTTAGAAACCCTACGAAATACCTCACTTTTTGCGAATAAATTCTTATAAATCCACTGAAATATTATAAAATTCCCTTGAAATTTTATGAAGTTTGATATTTCCTCAGATACTGTAAAATATATTAAAATGCATTGAGAGCTTTAAAATCCCTTAAAATCATTGAAATCGTAGAAAATATCTTAAAATCTTATAAGTTCTATAAAATCGTTCCTCATCTTTCGAAAATAAAACAAAGTGTTAATCCTGAAATATTCCAAAGGCCTTAAAATTCCTTCAAATTAATGCAATTAATAAAAAATTCTTTGGAATCTTTTAAAATTCCATAAAATATTTCAAATTAAAAGCTCTTGAAAATACCTTTAGAACTTCCAAAAATGCCTAAAAATCTTTAAAATCCCTGCAAATTATTGAAATTTATTGAAAATTTCTCGGCATCTTTAAAAATACCCAGAAATATTTTTAAATAATTCGAGACAACATAGAAATAGAGATGGACCTGAATTAAATAGTGATAAAGCCATGAGTTAATTTATTGAAAGAAAAGTGAAATTACTAAAAATTATATTATGGGCTGCACAGAGGTTACCATAGGGGCCAGATATTGAAAATAGTGTAATTTAGGGACCTTAACTGAATAAAGGGTACATAGTGGATATAGGAACCGGTCTGTGAGGCCTGAATTTAAAAAAATTTTAGGCTTGAAATGTTAAAAATTGAACGATTACATTTTTTTATAAACTGAACACTTCTTAAATTAAAAGTTAAACTATTTTTCATTTAAATACTTTTAAAATCTTTAAAAAGCTTCAAAATTTTATTTCAAAATCCTGAAACAAGTACATGTTGTTTTACATTTATTCTAATTATAATTATTTTTGACATTTTTTCAGAACTTCTAAACATCTTTTAAAATTATTTGAATTCTTCATAATTTTTTTAATCCTGCAAAATTAAACATATTTCCTTAAAATCTACCAGATTCACGTTTGAAAATTTTGGAACTCTTTTTAAATCTTTTTAAATATTCTCTTCAAATTGATTTTTCAAAATAAAAAGTCAATTTTAAATTCTTTTCAAGCCTTTCATAATTCTTAAAAAGCTTCTAAATTTTTTGTTCGAAAACTACGAAAGACTATAGTTTCATTTTAAATGAAACCGTGGGCTATTTGCACTAAAAAATCGATACGAATAACTGGATTTTGTCGGGATACATAGACACTTCTTTTAAATTATTAAAAATCATTAAAAATTTTAATTAATTTGGAACCTTTTCAAATTTTCTAAATATCTCTTCAACTTACTCGAATTGTTTCTAGGAATTTTAGTAGTTCAAAATTTATTATACATCAAAATTCAACAATTTTAATTGATAGTCAAATATGTTTAATTATTTTGTTCAATTGTTCTTTCTCTGTATTGCAAAACTTTAAATTTTCGACTAAAACAATATATTAAATTTCATAAAAGCCTTTAATTATGAATATGTTATTTTGAAGTTATTTTAAAATTGAAAATAGTTTATAAAGTTTTAAATGGACTTTTACATTTTGCTTAACTACTGAAGCTTTCCAATTTAAACAATATAATTTTTAACGTTGAAATCTGAAAATTCTTAAATTTTAAACAGTCTCCGAATTGTCTGGTAAAATCAATTATTATTTACTTGTTAATCCTCAATGTATAGTTTAATATTTAAAAAATCATTATAATTTATATTTTCAGTTGATAATCTAAGAACGTTTTTTAATGCAAAATTGTACGATATCAAACGTTTATACATTTTTTTGTAAGTCTAAAACTGCATTTTAAAATTGTTTCAAAGAAAAAGAGACGCTCGACAACTAAAATCCAAAATGAAAAATTTGTAAATGAAAGATTTTTGAATTAAGAACTGTAAACTGAATGTTATTATAATTGAAAACGATAAAAATTCAAATGATTATTCAAAAAAAAAACTCTTGAAACCAAACTTAGATAGATTTTCTTTTTTCTACAAATTTGTAAAATTCCAGGTCAAAAAATAAATTCATTGCATTTTTAATATAGAATCTTTTATAAATGGAATGAAACAGTTTTTAATCAAAAAGTTAAAAAAATTTAATGCATTATTATCAGCGCTAACATGATAATTTACTTCATAACAGTTAATTATTTAAGCTGATAAATAAGCAAAAGCGATTTGATAAAATTGATAAAAATTCAAGTGATTTGAATACATTTAAAAAATATGAAAACTTTCAATAAATTCAGTAAATACATATTTTGAAATTTATCAATATATTTAAAAATCTCGTAAAATTCTATCAAATCTGATATCTCCTGGAATCCGGAAAATTTATTAAAACCCCTTAAAATCATTTAAATCCTCGCAAATCTTATAAAATCCCGTTATAGGTTCTGTAAAATCGTTCCATATCTTCCGAAATTCTATGAACTTCTTTACAACTGCATGACAATTTTTCTAAATCCCTCAAAATCATTAAAATCCTTGCAAATGCCTTACAAAATTGTAACCTCTTAAAAGAGCCTTAGAATCTTTTAAAATATCCTAAAATATTTCAAACAGTTTGATATCCCCTCAAATTACTGAAATTATTTAAAAATAATTTGAATCTTTTAAGATTCCCTAAAATATCCTAAAATCATTCTAAATCTTTTTAAATCCCTTGAAACTTTTTAAAGCTCTTGAAAATTCATCGGAATTTTTCAAAATACCCTAAAATCTTTAAAACCATTTGAAATCACTTCAAATTATTCAAGTATATAACAAATTTGTTAAGATGTTTCAAGCCCTTTAAATTCTTTTGAAATTCCTTGAAACTTACAATTTTTAATCCCTTGAGAATATCTTTGAAATTCTTTCCAGCTATTATAAAACCAATTAAAAATTCTTTGGTAATTTTAAAAATTTTCTAAACTATTTGAAATCTTTTAATATATCCTACATCTTTTGAAAGCTCTTAAAAATGCTTTGGAATCTTTTAAAATACCCTAAACTGTATCAAATTACTAAAAATGTTTTGAAATCCTATGAAATATTTTTAAATACTTCGAAACTTTTTAAAGCACTTGAAAATTCTTCGGAATTTTTCAAAATACCCTAAAATGTTTTGAAATCACTTGAAATTATTCAAGCATATAAAAAATTTGCGAAGATATTTCAAACCCTTTAAATTCTTTAAAAATCCTTTGAAACTTGGAAATGCTTTTAATCCCTTGATAATGCCTTCGAAATTTCTTCCAGCTATTAAAATTAATTTAACATTCCTTGGTATCTTTTAAAATATCCTAATCTGTATAAAATTATTAAAAATATTATGAAACCCTTCGAAATCTATTTAAATGGCTTGAAACTTTTTAAATCTCTATAAAATGGGTTGGAATTTTTTCTAAATATGTGATATCTTTTGAAAAGTCCTAAAATATTTCAAATCCTTAAACATGTTTTGAAATACTGTGGAATGTTTTAAAATACCCTAAAATCTTTAAAATCCTTTGAAATCACTCAAGATTATTGAAATCAATTAAAAATGCCTACGTCTTTTTTTAAATTTTCTAAAATATTGGAAATCTTTTGAAAGTTTTTGAAATACTCTCAAATGTTTCAAATGATTTAAAATGTTAATATACCATTAAATCTTTAAAATCATTTAGAAACATTCCCAGATATTAAAATGAATAAAAAATTCCTTAGTATCTTTTAAAATGTTCTAAAATGTTTGATATCCTTTTAAGTCTTTTAATACACTTTGAATCTTTTTAAAGCTCTTAAACATGCTTTGGAATCTTTTAAAATACACTAAAATGTTTTGAAATCCTTTGAAATCTTTTAAAATACCCACAAACTTTTTGAAGCTCTTAAAAATTATTCAAATATATTTTAAGAACCTGAGATAGTTAACATCCTTAAAAAACTTTGGAAATCAGATATTTCCTGAAATTCTGAAAAACATTAAAATACCGTCAAAGACTTTAAAATCCCTTAAAACCGCTGAAATCCCCAAACATTTTGATAAAACCCCTTGGAATTTTTTCAACATATTTTAAAACCTTATAGGTCCTATACAAAATAATTCCGAAATTCTAGGAAAATAATTCAAAATTCCTTGCGATCTTTTAAAATACCCTAAAATATGGCAAGTCCTTTAAAATCCCATTATATTACTTAAATAAGTTGAAAATTCCTTGGAATCTTCTAAAATACCCTAAAATAGTTCAAATCCTTTAACAACTATTGAAACCCCTGGAAATGTTCCAACGCGTTTGAAAATTCCTTGGAATTACTAAAAATATCCTGAATGAACCTTGAAAAATATTTAAAATACCTTTAAAATATTTTGAAATTCCATTAAATTACTAAAACAAATTGAAAATTTCTTGGAATTTACAAATTCTTTGAAAATTTTTAAAGCTCTTAAAAATTAATTAGAATTATTTAAAGTACCCTAAAATCTTTTTAATCCTTTGAAATTTGTTAAAGTTCTAGAAAATTCTAGAAAATATATTAATTTCTTTAAAATTTTTTCCAATTATTGAAATTAATTAAGAAATCCTTAAAAACTTTTAAAAATATCCTAAAATCTAAAATTGATTTAAAAAAATTGGAAATACCTTTAAATGATTGAACAATTTTAAATGCTAAAGAATTCATTAATTCCTGTACAGAAAATTCTTGTAAACAAATTCTTTGAAAAGCACTGAAATTTTATAAAATTATATGAAATTACATAAAATCTGATGTTATACCCTGAAATATTTGAAGATGTACTAAAATATCCTATAATTTTTTAAATTCTTTGAAATAATTTCAAATTATTGAAATCAATTAAAAATTCCTGCGTATCTTTTAAAATTTTCTAACAAGTTTGAAATCCTCTGAAATCTTTTAATATACCCTGAACTTATTTGAAGCTCTTAAACATCCTTTCGAATCTTCTAACATATCCCAAAATATCTGAAATCGTTTAAAATGTTTTGAAGTCCCTTGAAATATTTTAAAACTGTTGCAAATTCTTTGGAATTTTTTTAAATACACTAAAATGTTTAAATTCCTTTGAAATCACTCCAAATTATTCAAATATATTTAAAATACCCTTAGATATTTAAAATCGTTTAATATCTTGGAAAATCTGATATTTCCTGAAATACTGGAGAATTTATTAAAATTTTAATTGTTAATCTTAGGTTTTTTTATTGACCAGGAAATATTTTATCATTAATTTTTTTCACAATCTTAAGATTTATCAATATTTTAATAATATTGATATAGACCAGTAGACAAACAAAATTAACATATAAAATTTATTAAAATACCTTGAAACATCTTAAAATCCCTTAAAATCATTAAAATCCTCGGAAATCTTACAAAAGCCCTTGGAATCTTTCAAAATATGTTAAAACCTTATAGGTCCTATACAAAATAATTCCACATATTCCGAAATTCTAGGAAATCAATTGAAAATTCGTTGCAATCTTTTGAAATACCCTAAAGTATCCTAAAGCATTAAAATCCCATTAAATTACTGCAATAAATTCACAATTCCTTGGAATTATTAAAAAAATACCTTAAAAACCCCTTGAAAAATATTTAAAATACTTTGGAAATACTTTTAATTCCCAATAAATTACTCAAATAAATGTAAAATTCCTTGGAATCTTCTCAAATACCCTAAAATTTTTAAAATCTTTTGAAATCATTTCCAATTCTTGAAATCAATTAAAAATTCCCTTTTACCTTCCACAATTTTCTAAAATATTTGAAATCCTTTTAAGTATTTTAATACACACTGAACCTTTTTGAAGCTCTTAAACATGCTTTGGAATTTTCTAAATACCCTAAAATATTGTAAATCCTATAAAATCCCAATAAATTACGCAAATAAATTTAAAATTTCTTGGAATCTTCTAAAATACCCTAAAGTATTTAAAACCCTTAAAAACGTGTTGAAGCCCCTTGAAATGTTCCAACACTTTTGAAAATTCCTTGGAATTACTAAAAATATCCTGAAAATACCTTTAAAAAATATTTAAAATACCTTTAAAATACTTTAGAATTCCATTAAGTTATTAAAATAAATTAAACATTTCTTGGAATTATTGAAGATACCTTTAAAACCCCTTTAAAAAATATTTAAAATACCTTGGAAATCCTTTATAATCCCAATAAATTACGCAAATAAATTAAAAATTCCTTGGAATTCTTCTAAAATACCCTAAAATATTTCGAATCCTTTAAAACGTTTTGAAACCCTTTGAAATGTTCCAACGCTTTTGAAAATTCCTTGGAAAAACTAAAAATATCCTTAAAAAACCTTTAAAAAATATGTAAAATACCTTTAAAATTCTTTGAAATTCCATTAAATTACTAAAATAAATTGAAAATTTCTTGGAATTATTAAAAATACCTTTCAAAAACCTTGAAAAAATATTTAAAATAACTTGGAAATCCTTTAAAATCCCAATAAATTACGCAAATAATTTTCAAATTCCTTGGAAACTTCTAGAATACCCTAAAATATTTCAAATCCTTTAAAACGTTTTTAAAATTCCTTGAAATTACTAAAAATATCCTGAAAGTACTTTTTAAAAAAATATAAAATACCTTTAAATACTATGAAATTTCATTAAATTACTCAAATAAATTGAAACCTTTAAAAAACTTTGAAAAAATATTTAACACTTTAGAAAAACTTTTAATTCCCATTATATTGCTCAATTAATTTTAAAATTCCTTAGAATCTTCTAAAATACCCTAAAATATTTCAAATTCTTTAAAATCTTTTTAAATCCATTGAAAAAGCAAAGCTCTTTAAAATTTATTATAATAGCTCAAGGTACCCTCAAACATTTTAAATTCCTTGAAATTTGTTAAAGTTCTAGAAACTTTCTTTGAATTTAAAAAATGCCCTGAAATATGTTAAATTCTTTAAATCCCTTCAAATGATCAAATTTAGTTTAAGAATCCTTAGAAACTTATAAAAATATCCTAAAATCTTTTATATTCTATCAAAAAATTGGACATACCTTTAAATAATTAAAAATATTTGAAATCTTACGAAATTCATCGATTCTTGTAGACAAATTCTTTGAAATACACTCAAATTTGTTATAAAATTCCATGAAATTGCATGAAATGTAATGTTATACCCTGAAACTTTTGAAAATGTTTTTTAAAAATCCCCTATAATCTTTTTAAATACCTTAAAATCATTGAAATCTTTAGAAATCTTATAAGGACCCTCGGAAAAATTTAAAATATCCTAAAACCATATAGATCCTATAAAATTGTTCCTTATCTTCCCAAAATTGTAGAAAATGCTTTACAAGAGCATAAAAAATGATTCATATCCTTGGAAATTTCTCGAAATTCTTTAAATCTCTAGAAAATTCCTTGAAATTTTTCAAAATACCCTAAAACCTTAAAAATCCTTTAAAAATCACTTTAAATAATTGAAATCTATCAAAAATTTCTTGGATTCTTTTTAAATGCTCTACAGGATTTTAAAAGAATTTACAAAAGCTTGTAAATAAATATAAAGCCTAGTGTGGAAGCCCTAACTATTCTTGAAAGCTACTTAAAATACTTCTTACAGAAATTCCCTGACTTTTGAAATCTTTTTTCAAACTTCCCTGCCTTTTCCCTCATTTTTAAGTTTAGCCTGACCTGCGGCCATCCTGTTTTATAATTCTGCTATTAAATTTTTAAATTACAATGACAATTATTGTGAAATCACAATTATTGCTAAATTTTTATTATTCTTAAATTAAAATTGTTAATTTTACAATTAACTTACTCGACAGGACAACCCATATCGTCAACTTTCGTGATATCGTTCAGAGCCTCGATTATATTCGACAAGATTTGTGGGAAAAATTGAAGAACGCTCGGAGGACTACTCGCGTCGAGAAGAAAACACAAAACGAGAGCTAGAAGCTTTTCCTGTTCGAGTTGATGAACGAGAGGCATTTTAGCTACCCAAACTCTCGTGATTTGTCCAAGAACATTTTCTTCGTTCGCATCTCCTCCAAGTTGACGCGATAATTCCCTTATCACCTAGATAAAAAATAATTGTAGATTAATTGAAATTAAATATATCAAGCCTTGAACTCACTTTAGAGATAAAAAAATAGTTTAAATAGTGTCTATTGATTTCAATAGTGTCAGAGCAAAAACAGAGCAAAACATTCAAAAATAAATGAATGTTTCAATGAATACCTAACATTTTCACTCAAAAATATCAATTTTTAACAAAGGATGGAATAGTTAAACTTTTAGCAGAAAAAATTTATTTTCAACAAAAAATAACGGATTTTCAAGCAAATATTTCAATGTTCAACTTAAGTGACGAATTTTCAAGTAAAATTATGACTCTTCAATTGGATTAGTTGAATTTTAAACCAAAAATATGAGTTTTCAACTGAAATATTTGAATTTTCAACGAAACAACAATTCAACCAAACATATGAATTTTTAATTAAACTATGAAATATGCGATTGGAATAGGATAAATTTTTATTTAAAAAAATTAATTTCTATAAAAAAATAAATTGTAACAACAACAAAAAAATTAATTTAAAAAAATAGATATATTTTCAAACAAAATTATGAAGGAGAGGATTTTTCAAATAAAATAATGAATCTTTAACTAGAATAGTTGAATTTTTGACCAACTAGATGAATTTTTAAACAAGAAGATTAATTTCTACAAAAAAGATCATTTTTCAACAAATACTGAATAATTAAACTTTTAGTCCAAAAATGAATGTTAAATCAGAGACGAATTTTTAACTGAAATTATGGAATATTCACCTGGAATAATAGGTAAATTTTCAGATCAAATAAATTATAATTTTCAGGCAAAAAAGAAGCAAATTTTCCACAAAATAGTTGGATTTTCGGCAAAAAAATTTAACGAAGAAAAAAAAAAATTTTAATAAAATAACCTTAATTTAAACCAAAGAAAATAATGTTTATTTAAAATGATGAACCTTCAACCAATCAAATTAATTTTCAACCTAAGAGATGAATTTTTAAACTAAAGTGATAAATATTTAACTAAAATACTTGAATTTTTTACCAAAAAGAAGAAATTTTAAATAAAAAGATTAACTCGCCAAGAAAAAGATAATTTTGTACAAAAAAATCTGTTTTTGACAAAATATGTGGATTTTCAATGAAATAGTTGAATTTCCAAGTAAGAAATACAGATTTTTAAGTAAATAGTCGAATTATCTAAAAAAAAAAAAATAAATTGATTTTCTATCTGTTATTGATTTTCCATCTATTATAAATCAGAAATATTTCTTCTTTGAAATACTACGACTATTCTAAAAACTGCTTGAAATATTTTCTCTATATAAAACTTCGAGGAAGGAACATTCAAATTTTCAGTTGAAAGAATTAATTTTCAATCAAACTGATGAATTTTCAAGTAAAATATTGAATCTTCTACTGGAATAGTTGAATTTTATACAAAGCAGATGAATTTTCATCCATAAAGATTAATTTTCGACACAAAAGGCGAATTTTTCATCAAGTAATTTGCAAACAACTAATTTAATTTTTAAATAATAATTTTCAAAGAAATAGTTGAATTTTCATTTAAAAAAAAATATATTTTCTACCAAAAATATATTGGATACATTTTTGGATACAAATCTAATTCTTAACAACAACAAAAATGGATTTTCAGCAAGATAGTTCAATTTTCTATTGGAATAATGAATCTTCAACTGGAATAGTTGAATTTGCGAAAAAAATAAAAATTCAACCAAACATATGAATTTTCAATTAAACTATAAAATATTCAATTAAAATTCTATGAAAAACTAACTTTTAACCCAAAAAAACTAAATTAAAAAATATATAAATATTTTTAAGCAAAGTGATAAATTTTTAACTAAAATTGTAAGTGTCCCACTGAAATCATTTATTTTTGACACAGAATTTTAATGCATATTTTAAATTGCAGTTTGAACAATATTGATGGGTAAAATAAAAATAGGGAAAAATATTTCGCTCATTTGAACGTTTGGAACTTCAGATACATAAATAAAATAATGAATCCTTAACTAGAATAATTAAATTTTTCACTAAATAGATAAATTTTCAACCAAGAAAATTAGTTTTTACGTATAAAGATGAATTTTCAACTAAGAAAGATTCTTTTTTAACAAAAAATTAAATAATTAAAGTTTTAGTCAAAAAATGTATGTTCAACCAAACCAAAAAGATGAATTTTTAACGGAAATTATGAAATATTCAACTGGAATAATAGCTACATTTTCACATCAAATAAATTATAATTTTCAAGCAAAAAAGAAGCAAATTTTTAACAAAATATTTAAATTTTCTGCAAAAAAAAAATTCCTTTTGATAAAAAAATAAGTTTTTAATCAAATAACGTCAATTTAAACCAAAGAAAATCATTTTTAATTAAAATCACGAACCTGCAACCAATACAATCATTTTGAAATAAAGAGTTTAACTTTCGACCCATTAGTTTTGTTTACAATCCAAGAGACAAATTTTTGACTAAAATGATAAATATTTAACTAAAATACTTGAACTTTTAACAGAAAAGAAGAATTTTTAAGAAATATTAACTTGCAAATAAAAAGATAATTTTGTACAACAAAATCTGTTTTCAACAAAATATGTGGATTTTTAATGAAACAGTTGAATTTCCAATTTAAAAAGAGAAATCTTAAAGCAAATATTTAAATTATATAAAAAAAATAACTGATTTTCAAGAAAATAGTCACATCTATTATAAATCAGAAATATTTCTCCTTTGAAATACTACGTCTACTCTAGAAACTGCTTAAAATATTTCCTCTATATAAAATTTAGAGGAGGAAGCATTCAAAGTTTCAGTAAAAAGAATTAATTTCCAATCAAACTGATGAATTTTTAACTAAAATATTGAATATTTAACTGGAATAGTTGAATTTTATACAAGAAAGATTAATTTTCTACAAAAGGGCGAATTTTTCACCAAGTAAATTGGAAAGAACTAATTTAATTTTTTAATAAATAATAATTTTCAACCAAATAGTTGAGTTTTCATCCAAAAAAGATACATTTCCAACCAAAAATAGAATGGATAAGTTTTGGGATAAAAATAATATTTTTAACAACCAAAAAAAAAACGGATTTTCAGCAAAATAGTTCAATTTTCTATGGGAATAGTTAAGTTTCGAGTTAAAAAATTGATTTTTAATAAAGTAATTACATTTTCAACAAGAGATAAATTTTTAATTAAAATAATAAATCTTCAACAATGTATTGAATTTTTTATAAAAAAGTTTAACTTTTAACCAAGTAGTTGATTTTTCAACTAAAGAAAGATGAATTCAGAATGTAAAATGTAAGAAAATTTCTATCATTATTCTTTTAAATTCTGATAAATTATGACTCGGAACAGTCATAATTCTTTCAAATTCTGATAAATTATGACTCGGAACAGGGATTCTTTAAAATTCCTTTTTTTTAATTCAAATGATAATTCTTTAAAAAAATTCCTGTTTCACGTCAAAAAAATCACTTGTTCCAAGTCAAATTAGATTTCTTTACGAAAACTTCCTACCCTGAAATAAAAACGATAACTATTTTATCAAATTCCCTGTTCCAAGTTTGGATACATAAATGACGAGTAAGCGAATAAAAAGAGTAAGCGAATAAAAAGAGTAAGCGAATACTTTCATTGCTATACTTAATTTAGCGAAAAAAATCCCAAAGAAAAAAATTGCAAAAAGTTTTTCTTATAATGGAAAATAATAAACATTCAATAATAAATGTAAAAATAATGTAAAATAGTAAACTGTGATAATCTAAAAAATCTTCAACTACAGATGAAATAGAAATCACTTTTCTAAATTGAACAAAATTATTAAAATCAAGAAAACTTGAATTTTTCTGAGATTAAAAGTAAATTCCTGTTTTTTAAATTAAATTCCTGATCAATTACCGGTTTCCGGGTCTAGTCGCCATCCTGATAGCGTTAAAAAATGTTTAAAGTATTAAAAAGATCAAAGCTTTTGTTTAGTCTATTAATTAATAAAATTCATATTTATTTATCGCCTGCTTCACAGTCTCCCATTTTTCCCATTTTTCTCAATTGTCCACTTAAATGCGAACCGTAGTAATAGTACCCAATAAGAAAATCCAACTGTTTTTGGTTAAAAGTTCAATTTCTTGGTTGAAAAAAGTGTACTATTAAATGTTTGGTTAAGAATTCATTTTATTTTTTTATTTACAAATTTGTATTACTTGGTTCAAAAGTAGAAAAGTCGTCTTTTTGGCTCGATAATACAACAGTTTGATTGAAATTTTGTTTTTTTCTTAGCTATAAAATTCTTTTTATTGAAAATTCAACTATTTTCTTAAGATTCGACTTTTTGGTTTGATAATATATCTCTTTCTGTAGAAATTGAATTTTGTTGTTTTCTGAAAATGCAACCGTCTGGTTAAAAATTAATCTGTTATGGTTGGCAATTCACATTTTACGGGTAAAAATGAAACTTTTTTGTAACAAATTCGTATTTTCGACTTGAAAATTAAACAATTTGGTGTAAAAATTAAAGATTTAGTTAAAAATTGATGTATTTTATTGAAAACTCGTATTTTTTTGGGAAAAATAAATTTTTTGTTAAAAATGCTATTGTTTGATTAAAAATTAATCTGTTTTAGCTGAGGATTGAAAAACTTTATTGAAAATTTGCCTATATTAGTTAAATCACATTGTTTTTTTTCAATAAAATCTTTTTTATTGAAATATCAACTTTTACATTTTACGTTGAAAATGTATATTTTTAGATTAAAAATCCAACTCTTTGGTTGAAAATTTAACTACTTTCTCAAAAACTTTTTTTTATCGTTATAAGACTTAGAATTTTAGTTGAAATTTCGTTTTTTTTTTGTTAAAAATTATTATTTTAAAGTTGAAAATTCATTTTCTCGGGTTGAAATTTCGAGTTTATGATAGAAAAGTCGTTTTCTTTTTACTTGAAAATTTCACAATTTGATAGAAAATTTATATACTTGGTTGGCAATTGACTTGTTTGTTGAAAACCCATCATTTCCGTTAAAAATTAAATTTGGCTTTGGTAGAAAGTTAAGCTCTTTGGTTCAAAATTCAACTATTTTGTTCAAAATTTAACTATTTTGTGGCAAATTAATTCTCCAGAATAAAATGTACTTCATTTTTTAATTGATCTTTTTAGCTTAAACATTCAAGTATTTTGTTGATTATTTTTAGAAAGAAAAAAAATGTAGAATACAAATAAATAAAATAAAATTTAGACTAACATCACATCCATTATTCAAATAAATATCTTGAAAATGTATGTAATTTGTTAAAAATTCGTATTTTTTAGTAGAAAATTCAATTATTTGGTTAAAAATGTAAGTATTTTGCAAAAAATTAATCTTTTTTGACAAAAGATTAATTTTTTTAGTTACAACTTGAATTATCTGATATAAAAATATATGTATTTGGATTCAAATGAATATTTTTCGTCGAAAATAAAATTTTTTGTTAAAAGATGCAATGTATGGTTAAAGATTAACCTGTTTCAGTTGACGATTTAGGTATTTTGCTGCTAATTCTTCTTTCTTGAATTCCAGTCAACGGTTTTTTATTTAAAATTAAAATCTTTTATGGTTTAAATATCAACTAATACATTGTTTGTTGAAAATTAGTATTTCCAGGTTAAAAATTTAACTTTTTTGTTGAGAATTCGTCTCTCTGGCTTTAAAAAGTTGAACTAATTTATTAAAAACTAATGTTTTTGGTTAAAGATTCATATTTTAGTTTAAAATTCATCTCTTCGTTTAAAACTTTTACTATTTTGTTGAAAAATTTTAGCAGGAAATTAATCTTTTTGGTTTTAAATCAACCTATTTGGTAGAAAATATATGTATTTTGTTAACAATTAATATTTATTGGTACAAATTTAATTTTTCGGTGTAAAAATCTAACTGTATGGTTGAAAATCAATTTGTTTTAGTTTAAAATTGAAATAATTTGTTGAAAGATCTTATTTTTTGGTTGTATACAACTGCTTTTAATTTAAAATAAAAATATTTTTTCTTTTAAATATCAAATTATACAATTTTAGTGAAAATCCAACTTTTTCGTAGAGAATTCGTCTATTTGGCATTAAAATTCAACAATTTTGTGGAAAATTGAACTGTTTTGTGGCAAATTTATGCAAATTGTTGAGAATTTATATTTTTGGTTGAAAATTTAACTATCAGGTTGCAAATTCAGCTGTTTCTTCAAAAGCTCATGTTTTAATTAGCCAATTAACAAAGAAGTTCAAAAATATTGTTTAAGAAAAAGTAAAGAAATAGTAACACTAGCAGAAAATTGTAAAAAAATAGTGTCTTTCGTGTATTTTTTTCAAAATAGTAAAATAGAGTCATCATTCAAAAAAAAATGTAAAATAATGTCAACAGAGTGGTGAGTCCGAGGCCTGATATATTCATACCCAAAAAAAATAAATTAAATTTCACATACCTCAACAAATATTTCTCGTGAGTTGAGAAAAACGCGAGCAACTATGGAAAGATACATGCTCATGACCTGAGGGTATTCCTCCCCTTTGTAAACACTTCTGTAATCAAAAATTAAAAAATTGGTATGAAAATCAGTTCAGTGCATCTAGAAATTTTTTTTTCCAATTCCTGGCAAATTCCCGGATTTTTCGGATCGCAATTAAAAATTTTCCGGTTTTCTATTATGTTTCTTAATGTCGCATCTTTTTATTAATTAAAAAGTACTAAGATCCCAAAAAATGTATAAAAGTAATATTATTTTAATAGGTTCGGTTTAAAAGAATTAATAAAAAGTCTTATATTTGATCAATGGATTTATAATCAATTTTAAAATTTAAAATTATCTTTAAAATAAGCCCAGGAACATTTTTTTATTTACACGTTTTTGAAATATTTTTGAAAGAGTGATTGAAAATGCTTTCATCTCTAATCCGGCTTTAAGAAAAAAAAATTAATTTGTTTAATTCAGGATGGCCGTTTTAATCGCAGAAAAATATTCCCGGCCATTTCCCGGTTCGCAATTATTTTTCACGGCAAATGAAATGAAACAATTCGAACTCTAAAGCTAACCATCTTTTTATAAGGATTATTAAAAAATGAACTGCAAATTAAAACAATCTCAGTGGATCTCTTGAATTTAAACTTTTTAAAATTAAAGTTTAAACGTTTTTCATTGAAAAATGTTGTATTCAAATACTCAGTAAAAAATAAATAAAATGGTAAGCACAAAACTTTTTTAACTAAATTAATTTAAATTAAACAATGTAGAATTTTTCACTTTTATAAATGGTAGAGGTCAAATATTCAGATTCAGTTCCAAAAATATAAATCTGTTATCATTTTAATTTATCTATGTTATATTTTATTTCCGAATCTTGAAAAACCTATATGTCGTTTAAAATTTTCCAAATCTAAAATTATTTTTAAAAAATCTTATAACTTCTGACTATCTTTTGAAATGATCTTTTTAAATACTGTCTTGAAATAATTTTCAAAATGAAAAATCATTTCTAATTTTCCTAGCTACCTAAAAAAAATGTTTTTACAATTTTGAACTTAATTCAAAAATTATATTATAATTATAATATAAAAAATAATAAAATAATAGTAATAGTAATGAATAATATAATAATTAATTTAAAAATTAGTAACCTCAATTTTTTGTTGGAAATTTACAAATTAATTTTGAATATTTTCAATTCCACTAAATATTTCTAAAAATTACTTAATTTGTTCTACAAAAAATAAATATTAAATCATTGTTTTTTATACATCAAAATGCAACAATTTAACTAGCACAATAATTATTTTTGAAATAGAACAATTAAAATCGTAATGTTTAAAGGTTAAAAACTTTCTGAAATTTTAATGATACAAGGCTTTCTATTTTAAACAATTTAGTTTTTAAATTATTTAAATTTTTTAACGTCTAAGGCTTTTGTATTAAAACAGTTTAATTTTTGACGTTAAAACCTGGAAATTCTTGAATTATGAATGGATTTAGGATCGTCTTAACAAATCAATTATTGTTCGCTTTTCAATGCTTAAAAAACCGTTCAATTTTTTAAATAATTAATTAATTCATATTTACAGTTGAGCAAATGAAAATTTTTTTTCAAAAATTCTCAATTTTAAACGCTTTTAATTTTAATTATTTAGGTCTTCAAGACTGCATTTTGAAGTTCATCAGATTGAAAATGTACGCTTGAACATAAAAATCTAATATGAAAGATTTTTTGAGTAAAAGATTTTCAGCGGCCACCCTGTTTATTATCAAAATTAGACGTTTTTATGCAAATAAAAGGAAAACAGAGAAAAACAAAAGAAGCATAATTCGCGCAGGTAGTGTATATTTCAAACAAGTTATAAAACAGTTAATTAAACTATTTAATTGTTATTACTATAGCTCATTTATTCAATTTTTTTTTTCTTGGTCTTGTGAAAAAAATGGTATCATGAAGTATTTACTCCTCAAATTAATGATCATCCGAAACGAATCATACAAAAACTATAACATTCGAAAATAATCATTTATTAAAACTTTAACCTTGCATGCATTGATAAAAAATAGTAAAACAATTAATAAAACAATAAATTAATAAAAGGTAAAATTTGAAGAAAAACTTCAAATTAAAAATTTGTCAGAACAAATAAATTCTTGGAAGTAGAACTCTGTTTAAAATTAAAACTTTATCAAATGTTTTCAACTATATAATCATTTTAAATTAATCGATTCATAAATAAACGCTTTTTTCATTTTCAAATTCAATGTTAAAATATTGCTTCAGTCTCAAATATTCCATTGTAAACACATGCGATTTGAAATTTTTTAATGAAAAAATACATTTTTTCAATATTTAGCAATATTTGGCTGTTTGTTTAAAATGAGAAATTAGAAAAAAATTAAAAAGTACACAATTTGAAACTGAAAATTATATAATCAACATTTAAAAAATGCTTTGATTCATTCTTCAACTTACAGCATTGAAGATGATAACGTGAATTTCCAATTTTTAACCAGAAGTATTTGAACTGTTCAATTTATAAGAGTTTACAAATTAAAATTTTTAAGTAATTTTTTCGCAAAAAAAGGAAAAATAGGAGAAAGATTAAATATTATTGATATCCTTTAAGAAAAGAAGAAAATCTTTTTATAAGAAATGTATTTTTAAATAATCTTAAATTGTTTTTTAATTATTTTTGCCAAAAAAGAATTCTTTTTTAAAAATTGGATATAGTTACAAGGAGGTTATCAGAGTTGGGATTTTTTTTAAATCTCATAAATTCCCGAATGAGAGTCCTTTGGATTACTATTAATTTTTCAAATCATTATTTTTTAGTAGCAACCCATTTAAGAAAAAATCTACTTTTTCCAAACTTTTAATTTTGTGGATTTAAATGTTTATTTAATAAATTCGCATATTTCTTCATCAACTGAAATTTGAAGTAAAATCAACTGTTGTAAAGCCAATTATTGAAAACTTAATGTCCAATTTCATTCAATTTTTAACAGTTAGGAATTCAATTTTTTTCAATTTTCAACAATAGAATTATCAACTGAATATTATCAAATGTTGAAAATTCAATTCTTAATTTTCAACGGTTAAAAATTTAATTTTCTTTAAGCATCAGAAGTAGTTGTTCAATACTTCAAAATTGAATTTTCAACTGTTGACAGTCAAAGAAAATAAAAAATCACATTTTCAAATATTGAAAAAATAATTATCAATTTTCATAAATTTTCAACTATTGAAAACTTAGTGTTCAATTTTTTCCACTTTTATTCAGTTAAAAATTCAACTATCTTCCATTTATATCACTAGAATTTTCAACAGTTAAAAATTCAATTTTCAATTACGTTCCATTTTCAAATATTCAATTTTCATCTGTTGAATATTCAATAATCAGTTTTCAACATTTGGAAATGCATTTTTTTTCAATTTCAATAGGTAAACAATAAATTTTCTTAAATTTTTAATTTTAAAAAATTTCACTGTTGTAAATTCAATTTTTGCTAATTAAAGACAATTGGAAATCGAATTTTCAACTATTAAAAATTCAGTTGTTACAAATTCAACTGTTAAACTTTCAGTTTTCACTTTACTTACATTTTCATTGATTAAAAATTCAATTTTCAATTTTTTTCAATTTTCAAAAATTTAGTTTTCAACTGTTGAAAAATTAATTCTTGCAAATTCAATTTTTAAAAACTTAATGTTCAATTTTCTTCTCTTTTGAGATGCTAATGATCCAATTTTCAACAATCGAATTTTGAACAGTTGCAAATTCAATTTTTTTAAATTGAATTTTGATATGTTGAAAATTCAAACATCAGTTGCTCACAGTTAAAAATTCAATCATTCAAGTTTCAACAGTTAAAAAATCAATTCTTAATTTTCTGTAATTTTAAATAATTAAAATTTGAACGGTAAAAAGTCTACTCTTGTAAATTCCGTTTTTGATAACGAAAGAAAATTTAAAACGAAATTTTATAAATAAAAAAAAGGCGAAACGCTTTCATTTTATAAGTATAAATTATTGAGCGTTTGAAATAAAAAATGTTTAAGTTCCAGTTTCAAATGTTTAAAATTAAAAAGATTCAAATTCAAAACTCAGACGTATAATGAGATCGGGAAATAACTAGAAAAGAAATAGCAAATGCCGTATTTATAAATAAAAAAAAATATCGAAGAAAAATACCAGAATAGTCATAAACAAACATTGAATCGTATGATTTAATAATAATAATTTTACGCAAAAAACAAAAACTTCTAATTTAAATTTATGACCACAGAATTCGCAGGATCTTCTCACGAATTCCTTTATTTGTAAATAACCATTTTTTATACATGTTAAAATGTGAGCCATTTTATTTTTTATTGGCCAAAAAAACAGAACCATTAATAAAGAAATTCCTCATTTTCTGCGAACATAAGTCGTCTTTGTGAAATCTTTGGGAACATTTTTAAATCTTTGAAAAATCATTGAAATCCTTGATAATTCAAGGACAAATTCTAAATCATTGAAATCTTCTGAAACTTGTTGAAGCCTTTTGAAATCAATTAAAAATTTTTGAAACCTTTTAAATTCTTGAAATATTTTGAATTTTTTTAAATATTTGTGAAGTCTTTTTGTAATCTTTTGTATTCGTTTAAAATCATTAAAATATTTAAAATCTTTGCGAAATATTTTGAAATCTTCTAAAAAGTTTTGAAATCGTTCAAAGCTTCGAAATAGTTTGTAATTTTTTAAAACCTGATGAACTATCTGGTCTCCCTCTTTTGAAATCTTTGAAATTCTTGTATTCTTTTAAAATCATTATAAAATTTTTATGAAAAGTTGGAAATTTTTATGAGATCTTCGAAATATTTGTGAAATCTTTCTGAAATTTTGTGTATAAATTTAAAATTGTAAAAATATTAAAAATATTTGTGAAATATTTCGAAACCTTTAAAAAAATTGTAATCGTTTCGAATTTTTAAAATGTTTTGAGATATTAAAAATCTGGTTCACTTCCCTTTTTGAAAACTTTAAAATCGTTGAAATCATTTGAATGTTTTAAAATCTTTGTGAAGTGGTCATAATCTTTGAAATCTTATGTACACGTATTTCTCAAATTGTTTAAATCCTTGACAACTTTATGAAATGTTCGTAATCTTTGGGACATTTTTTTGAAACCTTCTAAAATTATTTTCAGCCTTTTGAAAACGCTTAAAATGTTTGTTTTTTTAATTAAATTAACATTAAAATTTTCAACTATCAGTTTTTACAATTTCTAAGTTGAATATCGAAAAAAATGTATGCTTTAACATTCTACATTAGCGGAGAAGAAATTAAAAATGTATATAGTTAATGACAATATTCCTTTTCTTCAAAAATTGCCTTGAAGTCATATTTGTTCTGCAATAAACAAAAGATAAATTATATCTTGATGAATAAAGAACTTTTCAGTATCAGAATATCTTATAAAGGAGATGCTTATTTTCATAATAGACTAAATGATTTAAATTACTCTTCACATTTCAATGAAATAACTGTTTTAAAAGCAAAAAAATCAAATTAAGTTTCTCGTGCAAAATTCAAGATTTCTACGTTTTCAAAATGTTAAACAAATCAAGGAGAACTCCAGGTTTTCAAGGTTTACAACGTCGCTTAAAAGCCTGACCTGATTAGTTTAAAAAGTAAATTTATAAAAATTTGAAATCAAGTGAATTGTAGCTTACTCGAAAATTCGTGGAAGAAGAGGTTTTAAAACTTGTGTCGCTTGTTGGGGAGAAGCTTTGAGACAAGCTTCAAAAAGCCTCATCACCATTAAAACTCCTTCAGGTCTCAAATCTCCAAGAATCGATCTCAGAGTATCAATTATCACTGTCCCGTTTTCTCTTAAAAATTCCTGCGGGCTCAAAAAGACGTAGGCTTGTATTATGTAGAGGCACAAACTCATATTTTCCGAGGACATTTCTGAAAAGGTTTATTAATTAATAAAAATGTCTAGAAAATAAATAAAAATTTCTGGAAGATGAATACAAATTTCTAGAAGATAAATAAAAATTTCTGGAAGATAAATAAAAATTTCTGGAAGATGAACAAAAATTTCTAGAAGATAATTAAAAATGTCTGGAAAATAAATAAAAATTTCTGGAAGATGAATAAAAATTATGCAAAATGGAGATTTTTTCAAACTAAATCACGAACCAAGTAAGGAAGGCATGTTTTTGAAAAGCCCCATAATTTGGGAAGTTTGAATCGGTGTGTTCTCGAGAAGAGCCAGCCAGAGTTCGAGACCGTCTTCTAATAAATATACATGTCCTTCTTGATTTACATCACAACTGAGGGATATAACTCCAACAACAAAAGGTTCCAGTAGATTGCTTTCGGATCCCAAAGCCTGCAAAATTAAATATTCAAAATTAAATTATTGCTATGTTCTCGCAAGGTAGGCACAGACTAATGTACTTGGAAAAAGTGACGAATTTAATTTAAAAAGTGAATTAATTTAAAAAATATATTTCGATGCTTTGAAATAGGAACTAGAAAACTAAAAAATATTAATTTAAATAATTTAAATTTTAATATTGCAGACTTCAAACCCTAAAATATTCTCAAAATTATTAATTAATTTTCTTCTAAAAAACATAATTTGTTTGATAAAACATAAATTTTTAAGCTAATAATTGAATTTTCTACTAAACAAAAGTCAAACAAAAATGGAGGTTAATTTCAACAAAATACATGAATTTTCAACCAAAAAGGTACATTTTTTAACCAAAATAGATTAATTTTTTCTAGCAAAAGAGATAAATTTTCAATAAAATTAATTAGTTTTTAATCAAAAACATTTATTTTCAAACCAGCAGAAAAATTTTCTACCAAAAGACACAAGTTTTAACAAAATACATGAATTTTCAACCAAACAGTTGAATATTTAACCAAAAAGATGCATTTTTAGCCAAGAAGATTAATTTTTCTACCAGAAGATGATTTTTTATTTAAATAATTCAAGTTTTTACTAAAAATAAACAAATATTTTCAATGAAAAACGAAAGCCAAATTTTCAGTTAAAAAAATTAATTTTCAACAACAAAAAAACGAAATTTCAACGTAACAGTTTAATTTTCATCATTTTATTAATAACTTATTTCTTTGCTTGACAATTCAACTTTTTCGTTTAAAGTTAGTTTTGCTTTTAGTTGAAAACTAATTTTTTAAATGAAAATTTAACTATTTCATTTTTTGTTGAAATTTATCATTTTTTACTAAAAATTATAAATTTTCAGCCAAAAATGGAATACTTAAATTCTTTTTATTAGAAAATTAATCCTTTTGGTTGAAAATCTTGTTGACAATTGATGTATTTTTTTTTTAAATTCGAATTCTTTGGTAGAAAGTCAATTTTTTAATTAACAATGCATGGAAAAATTAATCTGTTTTTGATGAGTATTCAAGTATTTTGTTAAAAATTCCTCTTTATTAGTGAAACTTAACTGTTTATTAAATTTAAATTTAAATATTTTTTTGTTGAAATATCAACTATTACATATTGTTTTAAAAATTTATCTTTTTATGTTGAAAATTGTTTCAACTTAGAATTTGACTATTTAGTTTTAAATAAATTTTTTTGTCGAAAATTCATATTCTGCGCTTAAAAATGCAACCATTTTGTAGATAATTAGTTTTTAAAACTTGAAAATGATTATTTTTGAAACTGAGAATTTAAATATTCCATTTTTGTTTAAAATTACTATTTTGTTGGAAAATTTGTATAAATTTTCGAAGATTCGTCTTTTTCCAATTCAGCATTTTGGATCAATTTTTTTTCTTTATTGACTGAAAAATCTTTTTTGGTTGAAATTTCAATTCTTGTTGAAAATCCGTCATTTTCATTTGAAAATTCATTGTTTTGGTAAAAATACCACCTTTTTTTTAAATGCATATTTTCGCTTGAAAATAAATTCGTTTTGGTTGAGGATTAACATATTTTGTTAAATCTTTGTCCGTTTTGGTTCAATTCAACTGTTTTTGACATAAAATGAAAATATTTTCTTGCTTAAAAAAAGAAAATCTTGTTAGAAGTGGAAAACCTTCGATTACTATAGATATCACGCATATATTAATTAAATTTTCTTTTTTCTTCCAGGATAAAATCTAAAATAAGTGGCATTTTCCTTTAAAAAAAGTGACTGATAGTGTCTTAAATAACTGTGTGGCAGCCCTGCTTTTTCCGGAAAAGTATTTTATAAACATTTCTAAAATATGTTAATAAGAAATGGGTAAGAACCTTTTCAAGATGAACAAGTGTTGAAACAATCGCGCATCGCAACATGTTGTGATCTTCTGATTGTTGCCAAAGCTCTGGAAGATATCCACTGAGTGCACAAATGTGTGGTTTTATCCCACTACCGACTCTCTCGATCATAAAGGAAAGAACGTAAAGCACTCTCATCTAAAAACAGAATAAGATGATTAATTAATTAAATTTAATTCTATCTATATAAAATTAATCTTACGAAAAAATATATAATATACATACCAAAACTAAATTCGATCATTTCATTTTTTAAACTTATTAATTAAAATTCTTTTTAAAAACTGTTTAAATTCAAATCTTTTAAATCTTATGACATCTTTGAAGATTTAATAAAATCTTTTAAATATTCACATTTCATTTAATTAATTTTGCAAAGTTCTCGAAATCTCTTTGGAATCTGTTAAAATAACATAAAATCTTTGCAAATCCTGTACGTTCTTTGAACTAATTGGAGATCCTATAAAATCCCTTAAATCTTATGACATTTTTTTTTACCTTAATATCTTTAAAATCGCTTAAAATTTCATTTGAATCCCTTGATTCCTCTGGAAATATTTTGAAATCTATTAAAATCTTTGAAATCTGTTAAAATCCGTAGAAGTCTCTTAGAAATCTTTTCAGTTTTTTTAGTTTCTTTAAAATTCTTGAAATAGAAATCACTATAGAAAACATATAAATTTCTTTAAAATAAATTCAATTTAGCCCTGATTTTCTCCAGAAATCCCTTAAAATCGGTGAAACCCTCTAAAATCTTTTAAATACTTGGAGGTCCCATAAAATGCCCTAAATCTTGTAAAACTTTTTTAAAATCCTTAAAATCTTTGACTAACATCCAACATTCTTTGAACTCTTTTAATGAAACTTAAAATTTTGAAAATCCTTTAAAAGTTTTTTAATTCCTTCAATCCATTAAAATCTTTGAAATCTGTAGAAATTACCTTAAAACAACTTTTTTAAATCTTTTTAAATCTTTGGAAATTCAATAAAATCTTTTCAGTATTGAAATTTCATTTAATTAATTTTTCAAAGTTTTCGAAATCTCTTGAAGTTCTTTGGAATCTGTTAAAATAACATAAAATCTTTTAAAATCCTGTACATTCTTTGAACTAATTGGAGATCTCATAAAATCCCTTAAATCTTATGACATCTTTTTATTTTCTTGAAATTCTTTGGAATCTTTTTGAAGAACATAAAATCTTTAAAATCTTCTAAAAGGTTTTTAATTCTTTGATATTCTTTTAAATCACTGAAATACGTAGAAATCTTTTAAAATAAAATTTATTTCATTACCTAAAGTTCTCTAGAAATAGGTGGAAATATTTTGAACTTCTGTTAATATCTTGAATTCTTTGGAATATTTTGAATCGCTAGCAATGAATCGCTAGCATTAGTCTTTTGTAAATAGCCAAAATCCATTAAAATAAATAGAAATCATTGAACATGATTCGTATCTAAATTTGAATTAGTTAATTTTTTTACTGATTTCAATCAGTGACTTAATTCTGGCTGGAAATCAGTTATTTTTGCTTATTAATCAAAAACAATTTTGAAAGTTCAATAAAAATTTAAATTAACTTATACATCAAACTTTAGGAAAAAAAACAACTTTTAAATCCCTGGAGATTCAATAAGATCCTTTACAATCCTAAAAAATTCTTTGAAATCCCTTGAAGCTTTTGACATTTTTTGACATCTCTTGAAATTTTTTAATATCTTTTAAAATAAAAAATAATATTTAAAATCCTTTGCAATTGTTTAAATTAGTAGAAATCCCTTGAAATAATTTGAAATTCTACGTTCAAGAAATAAATTAGTCAGTCGTTTGAAGTTTTTTATTTTTGCATCCCTTTTTTAATATTTTACCATTATTTACATCTACCCTATGTTTCTCATAACGATTTTCTATAATAATTTTTGCAGAAGCGGGGAAACAATTATAAGAATTTCATTATAGAAAAAATATTGAAGCCTTTTAATAATTTTAAAAGGTTTTGAGATTATATATTTTTTAAAGAATTCTGGGTAAATTTTAAATGATTTAGGAATAATGTTGAAATAATAATTTTAAGTTTTGAAGATTTTAAAATGCGTGGGAAAAAAATATGGAAGACTTTAAGACAATTCTTTTAATTTTTCAGGATTTAAAAAAATTGTAGGCAAGCTCAATTTTGCAGGGTGTCAAAAGAATGAAAAAATCATTCTCAAGATTCATGGGGAAATTTCAAATTCCTTTTTTTTCTAAATACATGATTTTAAAACAAAATGTGTAAGGTTTCAAGAAAATTAAAAATATTCTTAAGGTTCCTATGAAAAATTAATATTAGGAGAATATTTAAAAATATTTTAAAAGATTTCAAAAGAGCTCTAAAACCTCAAAGAAGAGTCTGAAAGATTTTATGATCATTTTTTTATTATTGCAGCAATGCAAACAAAAATTTCACGAAAAATTTGAATAATTTACAAATATTAAATGGTTTTAAAATTGTGGAAGAATTAAAAAAATACTTTTCTTACAATTTATGGGAAAATTTTGTATAGTTTTTTATTTTTTTAAAATAAAGTTTAGGAGAAAAATGAAAGCGATTTTAAAGCAAAATGATTCAATTTAGTAAGATTGTAAAATCAAACAAATCGAGTAACTTTAAGAAATATTTCGAAAATTCAAACTGTAAAAGATTTCATAAAATGCAGATTTTTAAAGTGAATAAACAATTATTCTTAAATTCCTAGGAAAAGTTGGAAGTTTATAAGGCAATTTTTTATACTTTAAATGATTTTTTCAAAACTTTAAGAAAAATTTGAGTCAGCTAAAAATATTTTTAAGCCCTTAAGAGGATTTGAATAGAATTAGAATATTTAAAAACTTGGAAAACTTTGTCCTAAATACGTATATTTTAAAAAGGCTCGAATTTTTCCAAATATTTTATAAAATCCTGTAAAATACAAATTTTTCATTTAATTTTCTAGATTACTTTTTGAAACAACTGAAATATTTTTTAATCTTTTCTAATTTTCTTAAAATTCTGAGGAACATTTAGAATATTTTAAGGCAATTTTTGTTTACATTTTGAATGATTTTTGACAATTTCAAGAAACATTTCAGCCAGCTAAAAATATTTCTATAAATTTAAGAGGTTTTAAATAGATTGAAAATATTTAAAAACTTGGAAGTATTTCCGAAAATTGATCAAATATTTTTTTATTTTTTTAAAAGTTCTAAAAGTCCTAAATACATATCTTTTAAAAAGGCTTGAATTTTTCCTAATATTTTGTAAAATCCTGTAAAATAATTTTTTTTTAATCTTCCAGATTCTATTTTGACAGATCTGAAATATTCAAACATTGCTTCTGATTTTCTTAAAACTGCTAAGAAAATTTCAAACATTTTAATGCAAATTTTTACATTTTGAATCATTTTTCAAAATTTCAAGAAAAATAATGAAACTAATTACTCCTTAATGAAACTATTAATTAAATTAATTTTCGTACCTTCGTATCACATTCGTTGACCTCCTTAAGAAGAGCAAAAAGTAGCGAAAAGGCAGGTTCCAAATAGGGAGAAAATTCTTCTGTGTTAAATTGGAAATCGTCGATTGCGAGTTTTAAGGCGTCGTTTGCTGCTAATCGAACTCCCAAGTCTTCTTCGGGGCTCAGAGCTTCCACCATTAAGCGGTAAAGTTCTGGCCTGAATTCTGCACCCAACTTTATACCTAAAAATATAAGTTTTTAAAACTCATCTTTAAGATATAATTTTCAGATACAGAGCTTGGATCGACTAAAAGACTAAAGAGTCGCATTACTCGCATTAAATTACAAAAAAAAGTAAAGTCGAATGAAATTTTGAAAAAAATTGACAAGAAGTCGCCCCAAATTTTTAAAGATAATAATAAAAGCAGTATCAAAACACTGAATAACTGAAAAAAGACTTATTTGTTTAGGAATGTAGAGTACATAATTCTCATTGACTTTCAAATATTCTTTGCACAATCAAAATAAAAT